>CBVK0100097982.1:0-30017 GCA_900067695.1 Picea abies
ATATATATATATATATACTATAATATTGTTCAATCTAAAAGATCTACACATTTTCTCTAACATCCATCTTTCAATAGAAATGTCAGCTACACCTGTGGACCTACACACCTGCTACATGTGTGGACCTGCACACCTACTACACTTGTCATCAATGAATTACTTCCTATCTTGTTGAATGCCAAGGTCACCATCCCACTCAGGACAAATCGATATCCTAAGTTGTTTTTAAAAAGAACTTCTTGCATCTTGTTGAGAAAGTAGAGACATTGTAATATGGCATTACCATATTACAATGTAATATGGCATTACCATATTACAATGTAACATGGTAATCCCATATTACATTGTAATACGGCATTACCATATTACAATGTAATATGGTAATCCCATATTACATTGTAATATGGCATTACCATATTACAATGTAATATGGTAATACCATAATACAATTTAATATGGCATTACCATATCCCATGTATATATATATATTTTTTAACTTGAAGGACGCGTCGCAATATCGACAATAGTTTGTCGGAAACCAATTTTTATTTTGAACAACCGTGGAAATAGAGACGAAAGTTCGTCTCAATTTGCCATGGTTTTTCGTCGCACATACAACATCTACGTTGTAATTTTGGTCTTGGAATAAATTTTCGTCGCTATTGCCACGCTTTTTCGTCGCATTTTGCCACGGTTTTGTGTTGCACATACAACATCTGCGTCGTAAGTTTTTGTCTTGGCATAAATTTTCATCGCGATTGCCACACTTTTGAGTTGCATATTTCCACATTTTTTTTTACATTTCCATCTTGATGGTGATGACACGTGGAGAGCTAATTTTGTTGTTGTTTCCACGAACACCTGGTTCGTGGATATAGCGACGAAAAAAAGTCTTGGCTTTCGTGGAAATTGCGATGGATAAGTGTGGCAATAGCAACAAAAAACCATCACAAAGTTGGTCATATGTTGTAATGATCCCAAGCCATTATGCAAGGATCATCACGGTTTTGGTGTCTATCTAAAACGTTTTCTGGTTGTGGTATTTCTTCAAACAATTTGTTGATCTATTGGTTTACTTGTGTTTACTTGCTGAATGGCCTCTTGATTTCAGCCTTAGTGTTTACTCATGTGTTTATATATGTGTATGCAGCAAATAACAAGAAGAGACAACCATGGAACATACCTCAACCATATGCAATATGATAGACAAGCCAAAACATCTCAAACTACTTTATTCATAAAATAGAGAAACCTGCTACAATGAAGATGCCGATCTGGAATGCTCAACAGATGGCCAAGAAGATAGACAATAGAGTTGCTACAAAATGCTCCCAACAATAAAAAATAATCCTCCAAAGGCCGGATAAAATATGAAGACCAATGCCAAGTGCCAAACCCCTCAAGCTGGAAGTTTCCACGCCCTGCTGCAGTGCTAAAGCTCCTCAATATTTCGGCCCTGCTGTCAAAGGTGTCCAATCACCTTGAGAAATATGCCAACTGATAGATCGAGAAACTGTAAGGACAACCCAGGTGTCCAAATCTCCAAATCCACTCTCAAACCCTGTAGATCTGAAATCCTCCACTGAATGGTGCGCCCCATTGGATGACTGAAGCCCTAGATAATTCGACCCTACTGAAGGAGGCCTCCAAATGCTCTGAAACTCTCCAGAAATATAGATCGGGACACTACAAGTCAATAGGTGAAGTATCAGGGTTAGATCTGAAGTGTAACTCCTCCAAACTGACTAGATCTGAATCTCAGAAACTCCCTCCTTCTCTTCAATTCGTCCCACTGCTCTAAGAAATAATCTGAACCATGAAACTCTCTCAGAAAGCACTAGGAATGATGGTGAAGACCCTGCAAGAAGAACCCAAGTGACGACATCTCCAAAAACCCTGCCAATCTCCTACAATGAATCTCTATCCAAGGATGGTGTGCCCCTCTTGCTGGAAACCCTCAACTGGTGCACCCTCTCTCTATCTACACATGAAACTGATGTAGAATCCCCCTGCAACTGAGTAGATCTGGAACTAGAATGGTGTGGGAGAGTATTGCATCTCTGAGACCAATCTTGGGACAAGCTAGGTGGAATATTTCACCATTGAATCGTCCTCTAGGGTTTGTTATGTCAAAACCCTCAAAACCCCCAATGCTAGGTTCACTAGCTAAAGCCATATATCAAAAGATAAACATACATGAATGAATGAGAAGAGGCCCTTGCCTTTCCTTTATAATTTTGGCTCACCTTGTGCCTCCAAAGTGACTTTCATTTTATTAATATTTAATTAATTAATTAAATCACTTTAATTAATTAATTAACCTTTTTACCTCTGAAAAGCTCCTTATCTCTCCTTGTGGCTTCCCTGGCCACTGAAAGTCACTTCTAGCCATCCCATCCTGTAGTATTTGTCCTCCCGATTCCAATGAGCTATTACACTGAGAGGTTCCTCCAAGTAATGTGCCCAAAATGACCTCTTAAGTGAATTCCATTGACTTATAGCTCAATATAGTCAAAATCATGGAAATCGTCGGAATGCAACGAAACAAAAGCTAATCTGTGCAGAATGGCTCATAATGATGGAATATGATCATCAATGCAAGATGGACCCCACAATTCCTCTCAAATACCCCTGTACTCACTATAATCTCCATCTGCCTACTCTGGTCATCATAACCCTCCGCACTGTGATGATGTCCCAAAGTGGGGACATTACATATGTACTAGTGACAATATCCAAAAATAGTTTGTTGTCCAAAACTTTCAGCAATCCATTGTCCTCAATAAATCAATAATAAAACATAATCAAAAACCATATTTTCCACTTTGAGAGGCAATTTTTCCTTTGTTTTTGGTATCCCCTTTTGACTTCTCTGAATTGGCCTTAGGTTGGGTGGAACCTTGAGGCTTGATCTTGTTGATGACATGGGAACAATCATCTCTCAGGTGCATAAGAGATGATATTGACTTGGTTGAATCACTTGAAAGAGAGGAGTGGGAAACAAATTCTTTTCCTTTGTCATGCATATGATGGGCTTTAGTTTTGAGTCTTTTTCTTGCGTGGAAGGATTGTACAGGTGAGTGTGCAAGGGAAATATAGACATTTGAGATAACATTTGGAGGAGGAGGAGGTAAAGACAAATTTGTCTAGCCAGGATGGTGGGAGATTGTTGGGTGAACAATCTCCTGCCATCCATCATTCTTGGGAACTTTAGGTTGTAAAGATAAATGAGGCGGAACAGGGATACCAGGAACATGATGAGGCTAGAAGGGAGGCCTCTCTAGTCTAAGATGGACTACCCCTTGTCCAATCCAATTGAAAACTCCAGCTTGAAAGAGTTGGTTTAACTCTTGAGGATATGCATCAAAATGTATTGATAATATGGGCCTTTTAGGCCCTCTGTTCCAATTTCCTCTGCCCCTATTGTTTTGACCATGACTTCCTATGTTGAAGAAACTCATCTTGTATTCAACAATTATTAGCAACTAGCTCTTAAACATACCATACATGACATTCTCTTAATACGAAACAAAGTTTGGCTCAACAATCACATTAGACCCATGCAATCCAATCCATAAAATTTATCTAATAATTGTCAAATGAGTAGGGGGTGAAAAATGGTTCAGGGATATCTGAGGGAATTGTATTGTATTGAAAAAGTGATATCATGACCAGGAGTAAGAACATGATTATTGATCGACAATTAATTCAATAACTGATTGTGCAATAATATCAAAACATATTAGCTGACATCCATCTCTGTGTCATTTAATTATCACTGTCACACAAAGTTTTAATTTAATTTTAGTGAATAGGGTGTGCAAAATTAATTTGGGATCATGAGGTGATTTATAATGAGCAAAAAAGTAGAAAATGAAAGGGAATTAGATGGATATTGTTCATAAAATAAATTCAATCAATAAACTATCATAAATCTATTTCAAACTTAATCCAGAAAGCATCCATTTCCAATACCAAAACATTCACTGTTCCTCAATTTCATACAAACTGCTTGTTGTCTCAATAACAATTTAATTTCCTGGAAATCTTCAATTTATAACAGTCTGTGTATTATAAATTATGAAAACATTTCCAATTCAATAGTATTGTATGCTCTAATGTTGATCTCTTTTCCTTTTTAAAACAAACAAAACATGCACAACAATCTTTGTTATCAATGCCCAACATTTATCCTTGGTAATCAACTGTAATACACCCATGATAACAATCAACAATCACTGTCATCTAATAAAAATCAGGCCCGATTTATTTACCCACAGGTTCCTTTTAAAACATGAACATACTTAAGAGAATGCACGATGAACCAAACATATACACAAGTCTTCAATCATATCATTGACACAATCTTGAATCGACAACAACAATCAACACCAAAAATATAACCCTGGGCTTGATCTTTGTGTGAATTTATATGTATACACTTCCTCTTAAAACAATCATAGTCTGCACGATGATTTAAATAAGATGCATGTAGAGAACATAACTAATTTGACACATAGGAATCTCTGTCAGACTTTGACAGAACCATAATCATGCTTGGTGAAACAATCACTCACACATGTGTCTTCTTATCTTTAAATGCAATCATGATCATGCTAGGATTAAACACAATAATCAAGAACATAATCGAATAGAAGGGTAGATCTTCGTTGTAGATAACCCTAGTTTTCTTCATGTTCAAATGAATTCATGACCGATAGGACACACATAAATTCGACCAAGGGGAGGGAGCCCATGCCTTTAAAATTTCAACAATTCATTAAATTGATAACCCAACACTTGACAAACCCCAAAAGGTTCCTGAGGAAGGTATAAGAAAGTCATACTCCAAGTCGGGCCCTTTAAAAATTAAATGCAGAGAGGTAAGAACACAAATGGATCATAACATTTCCAACTTCAATAATTTACCATCGAGGAGTAACTACAAATAATCTTAAAAAAAACAGAGAGCCATGCTCATTTTTTAAACAATACAGTCCTTCGACTTATAACTCTGAGCTCTTGACAGAACCATAAGTGAATGCCCGAGTAGATAATAAAACAATTCGAGTTCGATAACCAAGGCACAAACATAAGTCTTTAACACTTTTCAGAGAGGAGAGAGGGTTAACTTAAACAATGAAGGATACTCAAAACACAAAGAGACCATATCTTTTCCAACACCCAAGAGGTCGATAGACTTTGATAGCAACAACGGGGATGCCTCAAATCATATAGTCATCATTATAGCAGAGACGAGAGGAGCGAGTGTGGAAACTCTTTGTGTAAAAATGTAAGGACGCAACTCATATTAATTCGATACATACACAGACCTCTATCAAACATTTTGGGCCAACCAATATGGATTGTGGAAAGATTTTAGTTAAACCACAGTAAAGAATGGGCCATTAAAAATAGCTCGGGTCTTAGACAAAGGAAACACACCAATTGTCTACAATTTCTTTGCAACTGGATAAATATTACAACCACAATCGAGAGGGAAAACAAGTTGATAGCCACTGATACACAGAATGGTGGTTAAAACCCCTCAACCATAAAAATTAGAGCTCATTGCACCATTGTCACCATTATTCCACATAGAACTATCATAAAAATCCAAGCTGACCGAACAAATAACAAATGCACAAAATTTATAATCAATAATACCCATTACTATGCTTACAAATACCAACATTTCACAGTCATCACAGAGAGGCCATAACACCATATTGACACACAGTCGAAAAACTCAAGAAAATGCAGAACCCATGCAAATTCTGAGCCACCATTTGATTCATAGTACAGAGAGTCCATCATGGATGGAGAGAAAAGAGTCATACCTGTGAGAAAATTGCTTAAATGTCGAGTTGGTCTAGTTTTCCCTTCTGAAACCTGAAATCGCAGAGCTTCCACAACCAATAGAGAAACATTGAAACACTGCTAGGGTGACAGGAGATAGGGAGGTTTGGAGTGATGTGCAGCAAATGCACCTTGCATCCTCACCTGGACCCATTCAATTCCATGTACGAGCCAACCCACTAACATAACATCCACCATTAAAATCAAACCATAAAACCAATTCATAATTCAATGCCATATCCATCGTAAGATCTGATACCATATCTATTGCATAGTACGCCACCTGAGATATATCATATTTATACGTTAACCTCTTTCCATAACTCCATATGATAATCACCTATCAACGTTACTATATGTTCCTCCATTCAAATTTTAATAAAAAATGCATAGTCCTTTAACCAAACACCTAGTATAATAGATAGGTCCAACACTTGTATCCATTTATACATTCATTTGAAGTTTATATGTAGTCTTTTACCATGGCCTTAGGATTAACACACAGTTCCTTTCCTTTTGTTTTGAGCTAGCTCCCATTTAATTATCCCTTGCATAAACTATATATGGATTAGTAATCGATGTATAGATTAGTAGTCAAGGTTATAACATAACATAACATAGAACTTGTAACAACATGATCCTCATACCCATGGAATTGTTCTATGTCGCAATTAAATACCAATAGAATAATGCATCAACCACCCATTTATCACATCAAATGAAACCAAAAATGAATCTTCAACTGCATAGGATTGTGTAGGAAACATCATAACAACAACAACATATAAGTGTAACATGTCTATTCTTTCACATCTAGTCTACAAGGGGGTCCCACCTACTAGTATTATATTATTATCATAATTAAATAATAGCACCTTAGCAATCCTTTTCGGGTGAAATTCATCGTTGCGATTTTAATCTTCAACACCCCGTGCGTATATCAGAGAGATATAGTATCTAATGCTCCCTTTTCTATGAGGACCTCTTCCTAAGTCAATTAGAAATTCCTACCTTGCAGTGATACTTGGCCAACATGCCACCAAAAAGGGAACTTCTACACTAAATAATCCCTTAGATAGTCCTACTTGGACTCTTTATGAAGGTGAAGAAATGCACAAGGACATAAATGATTTACAAAAGAAGGAAGTAACAAAAGATGAACTACAAAGGATGATGGATTCAACTAAAGCTAAGATGAAAGTGATAATGGAAATTAATATGGATGGTTTAAAATGAGAGATCATGGAAGGATTAAAAAAAATTCTAATAGAGAGGCCACCTGAAAGTGACAATGAAATTCACGATGAGGAAAAAATGAAGATGAATCAATACTGGAGAAACTCCAACTTTGGGTTGAAGACCAATCACTTTCCTAAGATCGATATGAAGAAGTTTTATGGAAAGGAACTAATCACATGGATACTCCAGATGGAGCAGTTCTTTGATCTACATGATGTGTTGCACACACAAAAGGTACGAATTGCATATTTATATTCAGAACCCAATCAATTTATGTGGTATTGATGGATTTTCTCTCATAAATCACTTGTCACTTGGAAAATTTTCACAGAATAAATGATAGCATACTATGAGGATACAAGGAGAAATACCTTCTTCTGGCATCTACCAATTGATAAATCTCAAGCAAAAGGGTTTAATTGCATAGCATATTGAGAACTTCCAAAGATTGAATATAAAGGTAACATATATTCCAAATGAGCACCTGATTGATGTATTCATAGGAACTTTACAGGATAACATTCAACATGAGGTTCACCTTTGGTAACCCAAATCATTGGAGAATGCGTTTAGGGTGGCGAGAAATGTTGAATGTAAAAATATGGCTATGGATACTAGAAGGACCACTCCTAACATATATAGAGAGAATAATTTTCCTTATTCTAAACCACCTCAACAATTGGATGAAATAAAAAAAAAATGTTTATGCTTTAATTGTGAAAACAAGTACAGTAAGGGACATAAGTGTGGTGAGAATAAATAATTCTACATAAATTGTGGAGAGGAAGAATAACAAGAACAAGAACCATCTCAAGATGAAAACGTAGAAGATATTTCTTCTGAAGAGTTGACTCCCACCATATCATGTAATGCATTGGCTATAATTATCACTCCTCAAACCCTCAATATTGAAGGATATATCAAAAATAAAAAGGTAATAGTTCTAACTGATTCTGGTAGTACTCATAATTTCATTCATTATAAATTAGCCAAAGCTCTCAATTACTTTATATATCTAGTTCTAGAGTTTTAGTTAATGATTGAAAATGGAGGAACTATCAACTGCTCAGGAAAATGCCATAAGATCAATCTTACTATGGGGGAATATGTAATGAATAGTCCAATGATTTATATACCTATGGGTGGTGTCGATGTCATACTAGGAGTCCAATGGTTATAATCATTGAGAACAATGGATTTTAATTTTCAAGAACTTTTCATTAAATTCTCATTGAAAGGAAAGGAGATTGAGTTAAGGGGTATCATAGGGAAACCTAGTAAGGTGATAAGCTCTAATGGTACGACAAAATTATTGAAAAAGGGGCATCAGGGTTTAATTGTACAACTATGCTCACTAGATGTTCAAACATCTAATCCATCTATTCCCCTAGATCTCCAAGGGATAATTGATAAGCACTCCAAAGTATTTGAAGATATCCCTAGAGTTCTTCCACCCACTCATGATCATGATCATGCTATTCACATAATTCCTAAGAGTGTTCCTCCTAACATCAGGCCATACATATACCCTTATTCCCAGAAGAGTGAAATTGAGTGTATGGTTGAAGAAATGTTAGAGGTTTCAATTATTAGATCTAGCAAAAGTTCTTACTCTGCACCGGTAGTAATGTTACTCAAGAAAGAGGGCTCATGGCATATGTTTCCAGATTATAGAGAGCTCAACAAGATCACCATCAAAGATAAGTTTCCCATTCTCGTCATTGATGAATTGTTAGATGAACTACATGGAGAAATCTACTTCACAAAGTTGGATCTCCATTTAGGGTATCATCAGATTATAATGATGGAAGAAGATATCCCAAAAACACCATTCTGAACTCATGAAGGACATTATGAATTTTTAGTCATGCCTTTTGGCCTTATGAATGCACCTTCCACATTCCAAGGGTTGATGAATTATATTTTCAATCCCTTCCTTCAAAAATTTGAGTTAGTATTTTTTGATGATATACTAATCTATAACAAGTCTTGGGAGGATCATGTTTGACATGTTGACAGGGTGCTACAACTACTAAAGGAGAAACAACTATATGTCAAACCATCCAAATGTTTCTTTGGGGTGAAGGAGGTAGATTATTTGGGTCATATTGTATCTCATGAAGGTGTCAAGGTAGACCCTAACACTATTAAGGCCATGATGGACTAGCCGATTCCCAAAACATTGAAGAATCTTAGAGGTTTTTTGGGTTTGACAGGTTACTACATCAAGTTTGTTCAGAACTATGGAATAATAGAAGCACCTTTAACAGAATTAACTAAGAACGATGAATTTTCATGGATTCCATAGGAAACCCAAGATTTTGAACAACTTAAAGAGGAAATGTGCAAATCTCATGTCTTGACCACACCAGACTTCAAAAAAACATTTATTGTGGAATGTAATGCCTCGGGAAATGGCATTGGTGTTGTTCTAATGCAAGAAGGAAGGCCCCTTGATTTTGAAAGCTGGCCACTCAATGGAAAGGACTTACACAAACCCATTTATGAGAAGGCATTTACGACAATAATACATGCATTGAAGCAATGGAGCCCTTACCTAATAGGTATGCACTTCAAGGTCAAAATAGATCATGACAATCTTAAATACTTCTTGGAATAGAGACTATCTTCAGAAAAACAATAAAAATGGGTGACCAAGATGTTGGGTTATGATTTTGAAATCATATACAAAAAAGGGAAGAAAAATGTTGTGGCAGATGCACTCTCAAGAAAGGATGTAGATGTTGATGCCTTTATTTGTTCTATCTTGATCATCCAACCTAATTGAATAACAAAATCAAGGGATAAATGGAAGAATGACAAAAAGTGTGGAATCTCATTCAAAGGTTGCAGAAGGATTCCAGTGCATCAGATACATTTACATGGAAAAATGATTCACTATGGTACAAATATTGCTTATATTTATGTAAGAATTCCCACCTCAAAAAAAGGTACTTTTGGAATTGCACACCTCTTTGGTAGGAGGGCACTCAGGATTTTTGAAAACCTATCACAGGGTCAAGAAGGAATTTTTTTTGGGATGGCCTTAAAACTAGTGTTCAAAGGTTTATGGCAGAATGTTTGGTTTTCCAACAAAACAAGGTGGAAACAATTAAGACCCCAAGTATTTTACAACCATTAGCCATCTGAAGTCAGTGTTGGGAGGAGGTTTATGTGGATTTCATCACAAGGTTACCAAAGTCTGAAGGAAAGAATGTCATCATGGTGATTATTGATAGACTGACCAAGTATGCACACTTTTGTGCAGTCTCTCATCCTTTCAAATCTATTACAATTTCCATCACATTCATGGAGATAGTTCAAAATCTACATGGAATCCCAAAGATTATTGTAAGTGACAAAGATCCCATCTTCACTGGACATTTTTGGACAAAATTATTTTCTTGTTTGGGTACTCAATTAGCTCATAGCTCATCTTATCATCCTCAATCTGATGGAAAAACTAATATAGTGAACACATACATGGAAGGCTACCTTCGTTTCTTTGTTTCTGATAAACAAACACAATGGTTCAAGTAGTTACCCTTGGCAGAACGGTGGTATAACACTTCATTTCATAGTGCAACAAAAATGACACCATTTATGGCGCTCTATGGATATCACCCACTGTCCATAACTTCTTATATAAAATAAAAATCTAAGTTTAAAGTAGTGGAATATCACATCGAGCATCAACAAAAAGTTCTCCAACTCTTAAAGGACAACCTGACCATGGCACAAAAACGCATGAAACAACAAGCAGATCAACATCGTAGTGAAATAAGTTTTGAAGTAGGGAATTGGGTATTTTTAAGACTACAACCATACAAACAGATGACCCTCAAGCAAGCTAAGAAGGATAATAAATTATCACCAAAGTAATATGGCCCATATAAGGTGTTGCAAAAAAATTGGTACTATGGCATACAAATTGGAGTTGCTTGCATCTTGGTGAGTACACCCAGTTTTCCATGTTTCATGCTTAAATAAGGTTATAGGTGACAAGATCCTAGTTCAAAATATATTTCCAGAACTTGACGAGGAAGGAAAAATCATATTGAATCCTGAAGCTATCACTGACACAAGAATTCACCACTAAGGAATAGATCCATTTCAAAGTATCTCTTTAAGTGGAAGAAACTACCTACTGAAGATTCCACTTGGGGAGATGAGTCTTTTATATAGAAGCATCCATAATTACTCAAGCGTTGACGACAACACTTGTCTGAAGGGGAGGGGCATGTTAATCCCTAAATAGTGGCACATTACCCCTTAATTGGGACATATTACATTAGTATTGTTATTTTATTTATGTCAGCTTGGGTCCATTAGTTGTAATTGTACCTCCTAGTCTCCTATATATACCAAGGATACATTTTCATTTGGAATCATTTTGTAATTGTGAGTTCATATGATGTATAAGGAGGTTTCCCCCTCGAAGAGGCTTATTATCTGAATTTCTCTCTTTGTCAAGGCGTTGAGTTCTTATTCTGAGGTTTTTATGCTATTTTGATATTTGGTTCTTAACAAATAGCAAAAATAGTCATTTAAAGTTCATATTATCACATTGTATTTTCACCCTTGGAATAGGAAAATGTACTTATAAAGAGTGTGACATTGTGAGTGACAAGGAGGATTCTTATGATGCAAGGTAAATCTAAAGAACAATGAAAGGAAAGAAAATAAACCTACACTTATGATATTGTTGTGTTTTTGGCATGTTTTATATTATACAAAAGAGGGATATACAAGGTCATTCATGTTTGGAATCAAAACTATATATGGAAATGTACCATTTATTAACACTAAGAAGCATCCAAAAATATGGTAAACTACCTTTCAAGCCTTAGCAAATCGTCTCGGTGTAGGAATTAAACATTGGCAATAAATTGAATAATCCAATCAAGAATTTGAATAGTTGTGATTTCATTGCCATTTTATAATTTGCCAAAAACCATTAGAATTAAATTCTCTTCTATTAATATTTTCATTGTAATGATAGTAACTTTTATTTGGACATTATACTCTTGATAACTTAATCTTATTGTAATGAAAATTGACTTGAAAACTCTTTTACATAGAGTTTCCACTATTAAAACAATATTATTTCCTATAGTGATGGGTATTTAATAGTTATACATAGAGGGACATATTTTTACATAGGATCAAGGTGTAACATGTATTGACCATACAAAATAGATAGTTCAAGAATGAACAAACCAAAAGAAATATTTGTAACCATTTTGAATGGGGCATTTCTTGCATGAGAAATGATTATTAATGAGTGAATTCAACAACCACTAAATTCCATGAGACCTAATTGTGAATTCAAGTGGACAATGAAATGTGGTATATCTAGCACAATTACTTGAATTAAAAATTCTATGAATATGTTTTACTTGGAAATATTGGTTGCAAGACTAAGGCATACTCCACCTAATATCAACAACCGACCCATGGGCGAGTAAATCACCCACACTACAGAACCAAGTTTTTGGATGAATCTATTGGAAATGTCTATGAATCCTACAAACATGGGGAAATATGACAACATTACCAACCAAGTACAAAGCGTGATAAACATAGGATGAATAAATAAATAAATAAATAAATTCAAAACAAAACATTCATATTACAATAATAAAAGGGTATCATCGATATTACTATCATGCATAATAACTCTTCAAATAAATATTTTACCAATACTTATTTTTAATTGCAATATGTTATTTACCAATAGTTAATCATGCAATTCACAATACACACATATTTAACGTGGAAACCCAAATGGGAGAAAACCACACAAACTTTTTTATAAAAAAATTGTAAGCACCAATATGCAATAATCTTTGTAGGAAACAAACTGCATGGGACACCAATCCCCTTCCTGAGAACCAACTCAGCCAATGGGAACCAACCCACATATTTATTAATCACGGGCACCAACCTGTAGGAGACACCAATTCCCTTCCTTGCCCCACCCTGCCTCCTTGAACAATTTGTAACTCGTAGATTGCTTCAGAAAACCTATCCAACATGCTTCATCCTCTATGTCATCAAACCTCTACATCATCATATATTCATTGCCTCTAGTCTTTTGTTGTGAATCTTAGATCCTCACTTCTTCACACTTCACTCATCACTCACTTACACACATTCAAAAACAAATTCAGGCACTTTATTTATACAACTTGTGTACTTGTGGATTTGTACACAAAAATAAATTCATAGGGGTCGGCTCCAACTTCCTCAAAATCAGGCTTCAAATATAGTTCAAATAAGGATACATGACCCTCCATGAAATCCAGTCTCTGCACATAATCTGGCTCACTAGTCCTTGACACTCGGTCATTGTCTAATCTAGATCTCAATTCATTCTCCTCTGTTGATTTACAATCGCATTGATCAGGATCATCGGGGGACCAATGCACTATACAACACTTCAATGTACAACAACTGTTTGATATGTCCTTCATTTTATCACAAATGTCACTTTATTATTTCATATCGGGACCACTGGGGTGCCAAAACAATCAACACCATATCGATGCACAATAATCATTTGATCATTTCTTCATTCGATCTCATCCATCGGTTTGCGATCCATCTATCAGGACCATCGGGCTTGTCAAATTTACCTCTATCTAAGTTCTTTATCAGACTCTTCTTGAATCACTTCAAATATGCATACTTTGAACCCTAAACTACTTCTTTTAGACTTTGAAATTCTAAACACTCTCCATCGTCGATCATTCAAGATCTATTGTCACTGCTCCTTATCCTTACTTCCACTATGCCAGGTCTTCGTCAGTCAACTTGCATGTATCTTCCCCATGTCACATTTACATTCGTGGATGTCATTTTCCATGTGTTATCTTTAGAACCGTTGATCTATTCAACTTTAAATATATCTTTGTTGTCAGTCGAAGTTGTTTTTTTGCGGTTTTTCCAGTTAGTGTAATCTAATGGATTCATCCTGACAACCAATAATATGCCTCTATGCATTGCTTTCATAGCCTTGATCTATATTAATCCTAATATTTCTTATTCATTGATCAACGTCCTTGTTTTGTAAACAATCTGGCAGTCTATGACTCTGATTGTCATCCTGATGCTGACACATGGAATGATGTGGCCATCTATTGGAACATGGGCAAACCCAGGGTTCAACTCTAACAACACACCAACACACCCTAACTACTGGCCCTTTCGGCAACACCTGCAAATCAGATGTAGTCTCACCCGAAGTAGCAATAGGGGGTTGCAGGACATAGGTGTCTACAACCAGAGGAAATGCAAAGTGATTCCAAAGACAATGCAAACACAATCTAGATATTCTTTACCACTCTTAAGCTTACTTTGCAAGTTATATCTATGATCTAACACAACAATGCAATAACATGATAATAGATAGAAAATAACACAACATCCACTACAAGACAATAAGATATACATGGTTCACCCTCTCGCTAGGGCTACGTCCACAAAACTATTTTTCTTGATATATTAGATGAAAACATACAGTTCTATATGCACACTTAGTTGCAGATCTTCTCTCTATATCTCTTTCTATTCCCTCCCCGTGCACCTAGTTACAGGGGTGATCTTTGCACCCAACTGGAGATCTTACAATACAAACTCAATATCGTTCTCAACAACAGTAATAGAAACAAAAACGACTAACAACCAACTATTGAGCAACCCTCTCGACTCTCCTAGAAATTTATTTATACATTACATGACTTCCTCGAACAACCTTAGAACGAAGTCTAGGTGTCAAAACCCTAGGTCCACTTGACCCATGTTTTAAGGGATTCACTGACCTGTCCTTCCTTATTTTCCGTGAGGTGCTCCAAAGCACCCTTTGTTGTATTTTTTCACTTACTGAGTTGTCCACGATCCATCTTCTTCAATGCTTTGTATTCCTCGATCTTCTCTTCCTTACATAACCAAGGGCCAACAGGCCCCAAACACTCATGTGTGACTCATCCTGAGTCAATATTGATCCTTTTGTATCACTTCGACTGCAGATTGTTGGGAGCAGCCTATGATTTCTACTCTATCCCTCCCTGTCTTGTGCAAACTGTATTTTTTATGTCTGGTACCCAGTTTCAATTGCACTTGGTACCTAGACCCTTCTTCCTTTACTTTTACTGAGAGTTGTGAGGCAGTTGGTTGTCACAATACAACTTCAACCGGCTCGCATTCACTAACCCATCCTTCCATTCTCCCTTAAGAGTTTTCAACTGTGCATCTCCTCCTTCTATGACATAGGCAACCTCAAATGGTCTGAGCCAATGTGTCCTGAACTTCCCTGGATGCTTCATGAACTTGCTGTCATATAAAAATACCGAATATCCTTGTTTAAATGCTTTCTTTTTGATATGTATTTCATGGTAATTCTTTTCTCTTTCTTTTTGTACCTACTGATGAAATCCTGCAATGAACCTGTCCTCTTCCAGTTCCAGCAACTGCGCAAGACTTCCCTTCCTTTTTTTCTGCGAGGTACTCCAAAGAACCTGTTGTTGTCTTTTTTCGCTTGTTGAGTTGTCCATGATCCATCTTCTTCAATGCTTTGTCTTCCTTGATCTTCTCTTCCTTACATAACCAAGGGCCAACACCATCCTTCTTCATATACTCTATGTAAGTTGGTTAGGTGGAACCCATGTAGATCTATGGTTGTTAACACATCTCATTCACACACTGACCAAAAATCTATATTTCTCCTTAGAGGCCCTTTGTCAGAGTACCTTCACTGTAGTCAACCAATTTTCTTCGACCAGACCCTCTTTGATGAATAATGTAGATCTGTTTAACAAACTACAACCAACGGTCAGGATCTTCTCCAACCAAACCTTCCAAGGGATATATGAATTTGTACTTGAGGACACATGGATAAATCATTATGCTACATGTGACATTGACTTGGTAGTTGACCTCATTATGATGTCATTAGAAATTTTAACTCTTATTTGTACACCATTTTGACCTATCACTTTGACACATGGTTCTATATAATGCATTAAACGTGGCTACTCTTATGGATTTTCAGGAGTCGACGATCTGACTTAATAGGCATCGATTTATGTTGTCGATTACCTTGTCACCATTAGAAGTGTCATCATAAAAATGTTTCCCAAAAGGCTTGATTATCCCTACCCAGTGATATTGGGCCCCACTTTGAAATTTCCTCTCCGATAGAATGCTTCCACATGTCATCTTCCAAATCCATTGATCTGGTTTTCTTTAATGTCGATGATCAAGTCGTCGTCAACAATTTCTTTCATCAGCCTTGAGTATCATTGTCGATGATCATGAGACTTCCAAGGTCAGTGATAACTTGTCGATGATCAACCCTTTAACGATATTGGGCCCCACTTTGAATCTTCCAATCCAACAGAATGATCCTACATGCCATCTTTCGGGTCCTTTGATCTTGTTGTCCTAAGAGATCATCCTCCATCGTCGATATCATCGTCAATGATTTCTTTGAGGCTTGGTTATGGGCGTGATAAATCCACAATGATATAATTGTGACTGTAGATTATGATAGGAGTAGCTCTGACCAAATCTATGTCGTCTGTTCAGTTTACACTATAGAGTGGATTCTACAATTTCTTGATTCGACTAGATTTACATAGAAAAAGATCAATTATTCTTCTTGACACCTCTTATCTGGCTGAGATTGGTGGCAGTAATTGACACACAATCCCTTTTAAGCACTCACACTTTGATACTAACACGGAAAGGGATTTTTTCCTCTTCACAGAGTATAAATGCATTAACACTCTATGTGCTTCCTCTAGTTTCCAGACTCAATATTTGATAGTCTAGGTGCTTCCTATGTCTTCTTGGTTCGATCCTTGGACCTGTATTTTACCCAATGCATGTTCTCCCCCTACTTTTGATGTTAGTGACATCTATCGTTGTCTATGTTTGACATCATTGACAACAAGATTTCCAACAATCTCCCCCTTTGTCATTGATGGCAACACCTGGTTCATTTGGTACTCCTCTAGTTCTTGACTCCTCTATTTCTACTCCTTTGGTTCTTGCAAGTCTCTCTTTCTATTAATATCCCACTGTCTTGTTTCTCTCACCCTTTGATATCATTGGAAAAAAATGTTTGTATTCAATAATCTATTCATTTTATCCAGGAGCCTTCTTGTGTTTTTGTAGCTTCCCCTAACACAACACTCTTCAGTTTACTACTCCCCCTGATATTTTGATTCTATTGAGATACCAACCGATTTTAGCTTAAACTTTTACTGAGAAGTGGGAATTAATCCCATCTTCTGTTTGAGATACTCAAATGTATCTCTAGGTAGGGGTTTTGTAAATACTTCTGCTATTTTTTCCTTGGTAGGGACATATTCCAACTTGACAATCTTATCATTCACTTGTCCCCTCAGAAAATTATATTTGATTGGGATATGTTTTGTCTTTGAGTGTATTACTAGATTCTTTGAAATGATTATAGTGTTAGTGTTGTCATAGAATACATAAATCGGTTTCTTGTATTATACTTGAATGTATTACAATGTTTATTTTATCCAAAAAAATTATGTACAATGGGATGTTGCTGCAATGTACTATTCTTATGTTGTGGACAATGAGATTGAATATTGTTTCTTGATTAGCCAGGATACTAAAACATTACCTAAGAAAAATTCTCCTCCACTTGTGCTTTTCTTGTCATCAAAACTGCCTTCCCAATCTGCATCAATATATGTTGTTAGAGTAAAGTATTCTCCTTTTGGATACCATAGTACAAAGTCCAAAGTACCCTTAAAATATCTAAATATTTGTTTGAAATCTTGTACATGTGTTTCCTTGGGTGTAATTTGAAGTCTTCCAACTAGCCCTATTGCCTACATTATGTCTAGCCTTGAAGTTGTCACATAAAGTAGGCTGCCTATCATTGACCTATACAGATATTGACCGGTTTCCTCATATTCATCCTCCTTGTTAAGCTTACATCCAGTGACCATGGGTGTGCTGACAGGATTACAATCTTCCATTTCAAACTTCTTCAACATCTCTTTGATGTATTTGGTCCAAGAAATGAATATTCCTTTGTTGTTTTGAGTAATTTGTAGTCCCAAAAAGAATGAAAATTCTCAAAGCATGGACATATCAAATTCATTCTGCAAAATTTTGGCTCATTTTATCATCATTAGTCCCAAATATAATATCATCCACATACACTATAATTATCATCATTTCTGCATTATCTATTTTGATGTAGATATTGTTGTATGTTGTTCCCCTTTTGAAACCTTGTTGCAACTGGTACTTTTCAAGTCTTGAATGCCATGCTCTGGAAGCTTTCTTTAAGCCATATAATGATTTCTTCAGTCTGCAAACATAGTCTTTATTTTCTGACAATAGGAACCCTTTAGGTTGTTCTATGTACACTTCCTCTAGATCTTTGTTTAGGAATGCTAACTTGACATCCATTTGATATACTTTGAAAATTTTAAAACTTACAAATTCCAAAAACATCCTAATGGATTCTAATCTTGCAACAGGTGAAAATGTTTCTCCAAAATCAATTCCTTCTACTTGATTATACCTTTTACATACTAGTCTTGATTTATTTATTTCTACTTTTCCATCCTCATTCAACTTGTTCTTGAATACCCATTTAGTTCTGATCATATTTTTATCCTTGGGTCTTGGGACAAGCTCCCAAGTCTCATTTTTATCAATCTAGTTTAACTCTTCTTCCATAGCATTCACCCAATGATGATCATTCTGAGCTTCTATAAATAATTTAGGTTCTACTTGGGACAATAGGGAGAGATTCATCTGTTCATATATGTTTGCCAATTTCCTCCTTGTCCGAGTTCTAGAATTTTTGTCACCAAGAATCAATTTTTTTGGCTTATTCTTTTGTACAAACCTTGATGGTGTTTGTGTGTCTTGTTGTTCTGCTTCTTATGTCCTGTATTCTTCATTTTCTTGTTCTTCTTCCTCCTTTTCTTCTTCATTTTCTTGTTCTTATTCCTTTTGTATTCCTCATTTTATTGTTATTCTTCTTCATGTTCATCTCATTCTTCTTTAGTATACTTGATTTCTTCATCTATTCTGACATTAATACTTTCAACAATATTTTGCATCATTTTATTGTAACATCTATAAGATTTTATTTTTTATGAGTATCCAAGAAAAAATCCTTCATCTGATCTGGAGTCAAATTTTCTGAAGTCCTCATCGTCTCGTTTTATATAACACTTGCTCCCGAAAATTTTGAAGTGTTTGACAGATGTTGGTCACCCTTTCCATAGCTCATAGGGTGTCTTGTCACTATTGGTTCTAATCTGTCCTCTATTTAGGATATAGACAACTATATAAACTGCTTCTCTCCAAAACATGTTTGATAGACCTGTTTTGTTTATCATCATTCTAGCAATTTCTTGTACATGTCTATTTTTCCTTTCAACAACCCCATTTTGTTGAGGATTTCTTGTTGTTGCATTCTATATTTTTATTCCCCGTGCTTCACAAAATTCCACAAACTCATTGGATGTGAATTAACTTCCATTATCTTACCTTAAACACTTGATTTTCATCTCTGTTTCGTTCTCAACTAGAGCTTTGAATTTCTTGAATTTATCAAATGTTTTAGATTTATTTTTTAGGAACGTAACCCAATTCATTCTTGTATAATCATCAATGAGTAACATTAAATACTTTTCTCCCTACAAGTTTTTAGTCGTTTTTGGTCCATAAAGATCTGTATGTACAAGTTCCAAAGGATTGGAAGTTGCATATTCCTTTGTTTTGAAGTTCACCCTTGACTGTTTTCCATGCAGACACTGCTTACAAATAGTACTCGAGGGTTTTATGATTTTTTGCATGTCTCTTACTGCTTGTTTGGTACTAATTTTTACCATATTTTCAAAGTTCATATGACCCATTCTTTTGTGCCACAACCAACTTTCGTCTGTCTTTCCTATAAAGCACTTTTCTCCATTGATTTAATTAAGAACATATACATTATTTGGAGTTCTGATTCATTTTTCTATCAACTTTCCAGAGTCTTTTTTTCCAATCTCACATTCTCAAGAGTTAAATATGAGATTGTGTCCCTGATCACACATCTAACTTACAGTGAGAAGATTATGTTTTAGATCTTCAACACACATGACCTTTTCTATTTTTGATTTTTTTTTTGTCAAGGTTGAGGGTGCCTTTTCCAACTATATTTGATCTTCCATTGTCTTCAAAGGTAACATTTCCCTCATTTTTCTTCAACGTGATGAACTGTGTTCTATCTCTTGTCATATGACTAGAGCATTCATTATCGATAACCCACTTATCCTTATTTTTTTGAGCATGGAGAGTTTCTTGAACAAATATGGAATTTTCTTTCTTTTGTTCCCACCTTCTTTTAATTATGTGTGAAACTTGCTTGAGATTAATTATGTAGTACTTTGCTATATGTCCAAAATTATTGTAGTTATAACATGATGCAGGCACATCGTACAAAGCCAAAAGCATGCATCTAGCCAAAGGAGCAGCTGGATGTGCAGATGGAAAAAGAGCATGTTTTTATAAACAACGTTTTGAATTTTGAACTTCAAAGCATCAATGTAATAGTTAGGAAGAAGGCGTACTTTGCATTTATACCTAGGAGATATGAACAGATCTGGGGGGATTACTCCCATCTGTTAAATCATATTAGGCATTTAAGTATGTTAATGAAAGTAGGTAGATTGGAATTAAGAGATTAGACAGTTTAGAGTGTAGGAGGGAAAATGGATATAGACACCCTCACTCTTATATTATTGTATCATTAGCACAGAAAAGAAAAAAAGAGTCGTAGCAGAGAGTTGTAGATAAGAACCCGTGTACATGAGTATTTGAGTTAATATATGAAGCTTTGACTCAGATTTCATGGTGTTATGATGTTTGTTATTTACATATGTTGAATGGTATGCTTACAGTTGTTTTATTCTCTCTGTTATGCCTTTGTTTTTATTCTGTGTTGAATGTATGATTTCATGTTGAATGTATGAAGTCTGAGAGAGAAGAATGAGTTTCAATTGTTTCTCTTCCTAAGAGAGTTCCTGCAAGGAGTGCAGTGAAACGTCCGCAAGGTGTGCGTTGACAAGGGTTTTGAGTTTTATCTCAGAAAACTTAGGAAGGATACCGTTGTTCTCATTCCAACAGAAGTGTAGGTGAAGCACAGAAGCCATGCAAGGTGTGCGTAGGCTAGTTGAAGCCTTAGAATTTATCAACTAAGGTTGAAGAGTGAAAGATTGTTGTTGCCGAGAGTGCACAGAGTCGAAGAATCAAATACACAGAAGTATTTGAAATATTTTCGCAAAGAGTGTGTGTTGGAGTCCTTTCGAGACTTGAGGTTGCAATAGAAAGCTTAGGAGGATCAGTGCCTTTGAAGTATTCAAAGGAAGACGGGGAGATGAATCATCACGCAAAAGTTAAGTTCAGTGGAAGGATGCTAAGTCAGTTTGGCCAGAGATTCAGAGGAAGGAATCGAACGGTCAGAATTCTCTGTGGAGAACTCGCGATGTTGCGGGGACCGTAGGATCTAGTAAATTTGCAGGGTGGTTACGAGTTGGATGAACCCACCACTCTAGTGTCAAGAATCAATGAAGATCGTCGATCATGGTCAGTTCGGTCGTTGGATCATTCTTTCGAACTTGGGGTTTGTAAGTTCGAAGGGTAGACCAAATCCTTTGGTTCTGCGAACTCCCAAGTAACAAGAAGTAGGAATAACCGTTGGATCAGAACCTCTTTGTTATATCGCATATCGGGGTTTCAGAGGTTGGGAGGAATCAATTTCGACTACAGAAGTCACGAAGGGACGAGGGCCAAGGTCTCGGGCAAACATGTGGGGACCGCATGGTTGACAGGTGGGCACTTGTCGCCTGGGAGGGAGTCAACACCTTGTTGACTTCTCATGCTTCGTGTTCTCGTAAGAAAGGAGAAAAAAGGCTCAACAAACCAACTCACAAAGTTGCGAGCCGCGAGAAGTGCTGAAGGAGTCAAATCTTCTCTGACTTTCGCGTCTCAGAGTTTTGTAAAAGAAGGGCTCAGAGGTTCAACCCTTCAACTCGTGAACTCGTGAATTGTGAGTCAGGTTAGTTCTTAGCTCTAGCCAGTGGTCACGCATGGAGGGAACTAACAAGGAGGAGCCATATCCCATCGTATCTCGGGTATCGACGTTTGGTGAAGAAAAGTCAAGGGTATTCTACCCGCGAACACGCGAGTTGTGAAAGGCGTTTGCACAAGGACCAGGTTGTGGTCGTATGGAAGTGTAAGGCTCGCACCTGGAGTTAAGTTGGACAGGGTAGGTTTTTCAGGAAGGACCTGTGGATACACTCTTGTGTGTGTGACGATTTCTCGAAGGGAAATTGAAGAGTCAATCTGACTCAGAGGAGAATTAGAACGATCCTGCATGGATCTTGGCCCAAGGGTCGAGGTCTTCATCATAACATATGAGATTGTAATTCATCAAGGGAGAAAATGAATTGTAATTTTTCCTTGAGAATCCCTAAGTATCTTGGTAGTTATTCCTCATGTAATTTCTTCATATACTTGTTCTACAGTTTATTGCTTTATGAAAAAATTCATTACTTGAACAAAAATATGCATAGAAAGAAAGAGTTTTCATACCTGGTTGTGTGATTCCATTTTGATGGGAAAATTTTCTAGATTCGGTCTTTGTGAGTAAAATTTGTCTCTTGTGGATCATACTATTCTTCCCTTCCATGGTCTTCAACTTTGATTGGATTTTTGAGAGTATCAACATAGTTCTTGGTTCTTTATTCTCTTGGTTGTTTTGAAGATGTTGATGCTTCTTCATTGACAACTTCGTTATTGTTACTATAGCCAAAACCTATTCTGTCAGATGGTTCCCTTTGATGATTATGATTTCATCTAAAGCGTAGAGCTTCTTGTTGAGTTCTCCAACTTATTTCTCAGGTGGATTATTTCAGATTCAAGAGTGTTGCATATATATTATTTTTCTTTCAGTTGAGCCTTTATAAATTCTTCAATCTTCTTTGCTTCTTCTAATTGAACCTTCAATGTAATTACTGTCTTCTCTATTTCCTTATCATCGTATTCCTTCTCTTTATATTTTTGTAGTTCTTACTTTTGATTTCTATTCTTATCCTTAAGTTTGTAATTTTATTTTAGGGAACTAATGAGTTCTGCTTCAAGGTTTACTTATTCATATTTAAAAAAAATAAAATCTTATATTGAGTCGTTATCTTCATTTGTTTGTGTTTCCAGACCCATAATGAGAATCTTGTCTGCTTCATTGTCACTATCATTTGATGAGTTGTTGTCTTCATTGGTATATAGATTCTTCCTTTGTCTGGATGGATTTTTCTTCTTTTCAATCATCATTTTGTTGGTTTTCTTAAATTCTTCTTTCACAATGGTATTTTCGTAAGGAAATTTATGAGAAAAGTGTCATATTTTTCCACAATTAAAACATTTGAAAGGGAGCTTACCTTTGTATTTATTTTTGAGATTCCTGACAAAGTTTGTTTCTTCCTCATCTAGTTCATTATATGAGCAATCACTTATCTTTCACTATGTCCTCTTTGATTCTTTAAAGGATACTTCCTTCCTCGATGTTCTTGGTGGGTTATCATGTTCTATTCTCATTTCATATGCATTTAGTGTTCAATGCAGCTCATCCACTGTTAGTTTTTCCACATCATTCATTTCTTCAATAACTGATATTTTGGGATTAAATATTAAGGGAAGCAACATGATTACCTTTTGTACAACAATAGCGTATTTGACATCTTATCCTAATCCTTTTATGGAGTTTACAACCTCATCCACACGAAGAAGATAGGTTGCAATGTTCTCTTCTTTATTCATTTTGAGAGTCTCAAGTTGTCCTTTATAGACTTGTAACATTGTTCTCTTAACCTTCTCATCTCCTTCATAAATCATTTGTAGTTTTTCCCACATCTCTTTAGTCGAGGCACAATACATGACTTTGGTATATATGATTTTTTCAATCCATAAAGAATGGCATTCTTTTCCATGGAATTATTGTTAATGAGCCTAATTTCAGTTGTATCAGCTGGAGGAGTGTTTGGAGCTTTGTAACCATTTACTACTGAATCCCACACATCATATCTAAGAGACATAAAAATTCTTGCATTGTTACTTTCCAAAAGACATATTCTAATCCATTAAATCTTGGGGCTTTGTTTGTGGAGAACCCTTCTTGTTCCTCCATTGTGAGGTAAGAACCAACTTACAACAGACACTAATATTTAATAATATTTGTAGGCACCAACCTGTAGGGGAAACCAATCCCCTTTATAATCAACAAATCAACCAATGGGAACCAACCCACACATTTATTGTTCACAGGAACCAACCTGTAGGAGACATCAATCCCCTTCCTTGCTCCACACTACCACCCTGAACAATTTTTAACTTGTAGCTTTCTTTAGAATACCCCTCCAACATGCTCCATCATCTACATCATCCAAACTTATATCACCATCGCCTCTATGCTTCTATTCTGAACCTCAGAGCCTCACTTCTTCACACTTCACACATCACTCACTTCGACACATTCAAAAAATGATTCGGGCACTTTATTTATACAACTTGTGTACTTATGGATTTGTCCACAAAAATAAATCCATGGGGGTTGGCTCCAACTTCCTCAAAATCAATATTCAAAGATAATTCAAATCAAGTTACAAGACCCGCCATGAAATCCGGTCTTTGCACGTGATCTGGTTCACTGGTCCTCAACACTCAACCCCCATCTGATATAGATCTCGATTCATTCTCCTCCATTGATTTACAATATCATTGATCAAGATCATTGGGGTACCAATGTA
This sequence comes from Picea abies, assembly GCA_900067695.1. Lineage (NCBI taxonomy): Eukaryota > Viridiplantae > Streptophyta > Pinopsida > Pinales > Pinaceae > Picea > Picea abies. The sequence continues at coordinate 24,954 of CBVK0100097982.1, forward strand.
CTCTACAACACTTCAATGTACAACAACCATATGATATTTCCTTCATTTGATCACAATCGTCACTTTATTATTTCATATTGGGACCACCAGGGTGTTGAAACACTCCACCATATCGACACACAATATCTATTCGATTATTTCTTCATTCGATCTCATCCATCAATATCGGGCCTGTCAGAGTAACCTCTATTAGAGTTATTTATTGAACTCCTCTTGGATCACTCCGAATATGCATACTCCAAACCATGAACTTCTCCTTTCAGACTCTGAAAGTTTAAGAACGCTCCACCGTCGATCATTCAATATCTACAGTCACCGCTCCTTAATCCTTACTTCCACTATTCTAGTTCTTCGTTAGTTAACTTGCACATATATACCATGTGTCTCCTTTACATTCATGGATGTCAGTTGCCATGTGTTGTCTTCAGAGCCATTGATCTATTTGACTTCGAATAGATCTTTTCCATCAATCGAAGTTGTTCTATAGGAGCTTTTCTAGTTAGTGTACTCTAATGGCTTCATCTCGACAGCCGGTAATATACACCCACATGTTGCTTTCATATCCTTGATCTAGATTAATCTTAACATTTCTCAGCCATTGATCGATGTACTTATTTTCTAAACAATCTGGCAGTCGATGAATCTGACCATCATCCCAATGTTGACACGTGGATTGAAGTGGCCATCCTTCTTCATATACCCTACATAACTTGGTTAGGTGGAACCCATTTAGATATGTGATTGTTAACACATCTCATTCACATGCCAAACAATGGTCTATATTTCTCCTTGGAGGTCCTTTGTCAGATTAACTTCACTGTAGTCAACCAATTTACTCCGATCAGACCCTCTCCATTGAACAATGTAGATCTTTTTAATAGACTATGACCAACAGTCAGGATCTTCTTTAGCCAAATATTCCAAGGGATATATGAATCTTTACTTGATGACACATGGATCAATCATTTTTCTACACATGGAATTGACTTGGTAGTTGACCTCATGCTGACATCATCATAACTTATGACTCTTGTTTGTACACCATACTTACTTGGCACTTTAACACGTGGTTCTATACAATGCATTGCACGTGGATTTTCATAAGTCGATGATCTGACTTAACAGGTGTCGATTTCTGTTTTCAATTACCTCATCATCGATAGCAGTGTCATCATCGATAATTTCCCCATAAGGCTCGATTATCCCGACCCGATGATACTGGGCCCCACTTTAAAATTTCCTCTTTCATAGAATGTTTCCACATGTCATCTTCTGGATCTGTTGATTTAGTTTTCTTCAATGTCGGCGATCAAGTCATCATCGACAATTTCTTGCAGCAGGCTTGGGTATCATCATTGACAATCATGAGACTTCCCACATTAGAGATAACTCATCTATGATCAACCCTTTAATGATATTGAGCCCCACTTTGAAACTTTCACTCCAATAGAATGCTCCTACATGCCATATTTCAGGTCTATTGATCTTGATTTCCTAAGAGATCATCCTCCACCGTCAATATCATCATCGTTGATTTATTTGAGGGTTGGTTTTGGGTGTAATATATCCTCGATGATATAATTGTGACTCTGTATTTTTATAGGAGTATCTCCGACTAGATATCCCTCATTCGTTCAGTTTACACTATAGAGTGGACTCTACAATTGCCCAATTCAACTAGATTTACTCAGCAAAAGATCAATTCTTCTTCTCGACACCTCTGATTTGGATTAGATTGGTGGAAGTTATTAACACATGATCCCTTGTAAGAACTCACACTTTTTTGCTAACATGGAAAGGGATATGTTCCTCTTCATGGAGTATACATGCAGTAATGGTCTAAGTGTTTCCTCTATTTTCCTGACACAGTCTTTGATGATCTAGGTGCTTCCTCTATTTGTTTGGTTTGATCCTTGAACCTGTCTTTTACCCAATGCATGGTCTCCCCCTACTTGTGATGTTAGTGACATATATGGTTGGCTATGTTTGACATCAATGACAACATGATTTCCAACAAGGTAAGAGTTCCATAGATATCTTTCAATATGGCATAAGATGAAACCCATGGCAGTATTCATCAAGGTATTTGTTGACCCAAAATTTTTATTTCGTATCAACATGATGTTTATCATTTTCATATCTTCTTGAGATTCTATGAGGGTTTCTCCTAGTATCCCATTAAGATCTGGTTTCAATCAAAGAAAGTGGTAGGAGTCATAGTTGTTATGGCCCTTTCCAATTAAAAGTATCAGTGGGTTACATTAAGAGTTTCATTTGATCACACAATGACTTATCATACACTAAAAGAGTATCAATCATTTACTTTAAGTCACTTGGTATTATATTAGGTCAATTAAGAAGTTCAAATTTCAGTTCGGTTAGTGCCTTTTATGTTCCACAATAAACCTGGAAATATAATCCCACCAATGAATCAAATCACTCACATAAAATTTTGAACACAAGAAATAGACACAACCCTTGTGGTAGGGTAACACCATATATTAACCCTCATAGAAGATTATACTCCTCAATAAATCCCTTCTTGTTACAATACAATATTATTCACTATGCTCATTATATTTCTCATCCCTTCCTTATATAATACCACCTAAGAACATTCTAGAGAACGAACCTTTTATAAATCCTTCTCACATTTATTATGTTCACACTACTACAATATATTTAACTACCATAGTGGGCCTTATTTAATAATATAGTGGATCTATTCCACCTTACATTGAATAGACTCTACTATTATCACTATGGGCCCTTCAGCCCCATTACCTCTCTAGCTACATTACATTCCATCCCCCTTTGCATGTTTAGTCCTTGAAACATGGGAATAAACCATCTAATATGGCCGACTAAGCAATGTATCCACCTAGTACCAAGTACATGAATCCATCCATCCTAATGGAAGATTAACATGATGTACAACTATTGTCTTTCCACCCTGATCTTGATCGTTGTCACACCTTTGATGCCATGGGATTGTTTCTCTATGTGGTGTGGATGGTGATATACATCAACCTTATCTCTTAGTTCTACTTGCTTGGAATTTTAAACATGTGGTTCCTTAGCTTATTCTTCATTTGTATGCCCTTCTTGGTGATTTTCTTCAAGTGCTTCTACAACCTTTACTTTTGATTCAACTTCAGATTCTACAAGAACTTATTTAGCTACCCCCATGGGTCCTTCTTTCTTAATAAGAGACATATCCTACAATGCGATTTCCTTTTTCTTATACCAAAGCTTGATAAAATTATTTTTCACATTGCAATTAACTATACCCACCAATTCCATCCAAGGATATCCAAGAATAACATCCACATCATTGATATCTATTGCATGAAAATAATAAGGCAACACATATTTTTCCATTGTAATGTTCAAATCTATAAAAAATTGAATATTTTCACCTTCAACATATGTTCTCTAAATACTCGTTCCAGTTACTTGCAACCTTTTAGCCAAATTAACATTGACAAAATTATGCATGCAACTGTTGGATAGTCTATGTCATTGATGTCAACCTTGTAAGAGGATATTGTTGAGAAAATTGCCATTGTGTGAATGTATTGTCATTGATGTCAAGATGCAGATTCGATTGAGAGGATCGTCATTGATGACACTCATAATGTCACTTGGTGGTCTAGAAACTACATGCAGATGGTAAATTCAACTATTGATATAGATAATGAAATGGAAGTTGTTGACATTATGGGAAGAACTATTAAAGACCTTAAAGAAGAAAGTGAATCATATTGCTGAATAGAAATGCAAACAATTTACCAAATGAATTCTATGTGTTAATCAGGAAAACGACGAAGTGTGTTACTTATAGGAGATCATGTGCAGATCCTTGGTGCGAATCTGAACTAGATCAAGACTACAGAAACAAGAAGTAACTCATCAAAGGTTATAAGATATTAAACCTCTGTTAAATGTCAAGATACTTCGGGGTAATTTAAGGGATTCCACATAGATATGAAATGTGGAGAACAAGGATATAAATCATGCCAAAATGACCAGAGAAAGTCCAACCATTATCGATTGTTGGATCAAGGTCAAATTAAATCATAATCGTAGATTGAATAAGCAATGTGCAATAGGAAGGAATCATGATGATCATTGATCAACTTTAGGATCAACGATCTAGATTGAATACACATCAAAAAATTAGTTGGAACATAATGCTAGGTTGGACATCCATGCGGTGGTTTTAACCATTGATCATTCAGATCAATGAACCAGAATGGAGGATGTAAACGGGAGGAGACTAGAATGAGGCACAATTATGACCATTGACAGAAAGGTTAGATCAACGGTCTATAATAAATTGTGGCCATGTGACTAGTCTGGGGTTTAATAGAGAGGAACCCCCTCACAATTTCAACATGTGGTCTAAAGGAAAGACACACGTTGACTCACTTTTTATTGTGCCCCCTTTGCCTCAAGATCTGAGTCAAGGGTATAAATCTCTGCAATAAATATCATGGTCCCACACGCTTAGTTTTATGCACATTTGGATAACTCAAGTAACAAATAAAAATAAGCCCCGGGGGATTATACTCTATGAAAATATTTTCAACGACAAAGAATTCTCTAGTCGGCTCAAAGAACCAATTGGGTCCACACCTAACGTAAAATAGTGCACGCAAAATTAGTTAAAACCATATATATATATGCAGAGGGCTAATGCAAGTGTAAGGAGACCTGATAAAATCATGGTTATGATGGCGTAATGGTTTTCTGGCTTGAATATCAACTCCTGAGGGTAAGTATATTATCCTAAGTTTTAGACTTTGCACTTGCAGGGATATGATTATTACAGAAATATGAATAGAACGCTTTGCAAGTGATGTTATGATCATTCTAGCTTTGTTGAGGGGTTGAGTGGTGGCATGTTATTAAGAACCAAATATCAATATAGCATAGAAACACCTCAGAATAAGTACCTAACGCCTTGAAAAATAGACAATTTCAGATAATAAGCCTCTTCGAGGGGGAAACCTCCTTTTACCCCACATAAATCTTCAAGTATAAGATGATTCCAAATGAAAA
>CBVK0100097983.1:0-30012 GCA_900067695.1 Picea abies
TTATTATTTATTAACTATTACTATTATTATGTTATGAATATCTATTTATGTATATTTTATGTTCATAACATAAGGTTATGTTGGAAAACCAATTTTCTAAAATACGAATACTAACATTTGAAAATATATAAAAATTTCAAAGTAATACAAAACTAAATAAATTTTATATAATTATTTACTAATTCATAATTTCTTATATTTTTCATAATACAAATTCATAAAAAAATATATAAGTAAAATAGACAATTATTTTTCTTTTTCTTAGACTCTTGGTTTGTATAATCCTTTTCCTAAGTTAAAACTAACCATTTATTTACATTTATCAAAACATGATTTAACAAGTTGGAGTAAAATAGGGCTCAATAAAACTTTTTGGACATGGTCGTGTAATTTTTTGTCAATAAATTGTAGCTAAATTTCTATTTCCAAGCTAAATTTCTATTTCCATCACAATACACATAGTCAAATCTTACAAGTATCATTATTAATGACAATTGAACAATCTACCTGGGAAAGATCAAACCACTGATCAAAATGATGTAGTTATATTGCACTCTTTTTAATTTCAATAGAAGAGGGTTGCATCTACTTATCCTTCAACATAAATGAAGTTGGTAAGAGCATTGCAAAATGAAGTTTCCTTGTTGAGATCCAAGAATACATTATAAAGAAATGAGGGCTACAACAACACTCACCTAAGGCACACCAGATAGCCAGAAGTAAATGTTTTTCATAGGGAGGTCGCCAATGCTATATCTTTTTGTCGGACCCACCACATGTTGTAATGATATTTGGTAGAAGCCTTTTGCTTCAAATGCCAAAAGGAATAATTTGTTGTCAACCCAACTCCTCTATCTCACCAAATCATTTATTACATATCATTGGTCCTTTAAGCTTCCTTTATCCCTACAAATCAAGTCCAAAGAATCATCCAAATTATCCATGTACATTCCAACATGTAAAAATCCAAAACTATTTCCATAATGATATATGTGTAATGTTAAGAAAGTGTTTGATTAGAGTCGTGGAGCAACTGCAAGCTAGGGTTTGACAGTCGCGGCCATAGCAGAGAACAACATGAGCACCAAAGGGGGGGGGGGGGATTTAAAGGTACCCCCCCATACAAACATGTAGTGATAGATAAAGGGAAAGGGCCAAGAGGCGTAGTTTTCAAGGCACAAGTGGCAGGCACCACGGGATCAGACCTAGAAAAAGGTCAGGAAAGGAACCAGGGAAAAAGTGAGTGCATGGGAGAAGAAGCCAGAGAAACTCACAATGAGGTGCAAGACACAGAGAAGCCCAACGGGGTAGAAGGGCGCAACCTGTGCAAACCCATAACAACAATGATACCCAAGGTGATACTGGAGGATCCACAAACGCAATGCTATAGAGACCAGATGAAGATGCATGCGCTAATATGAAAGTTCATGGGTTTGTGGCCCACAAAAAGAATGCTACACAACTCGATTAAATACCATTGGAAGCCAAACGGAGAAGTGGAGCTCCACCTGGGCTCAAAAGGCTTCTTCACAACAATATTCATGAACCTAGAGGACATGGATAGAGTCTTTGAGGGAGGGCCATACTTCCATGCCTCAGCAGGACTATACATGCGGCCATGGAAGGAAAATTTCTCCCTAGAAAAAGAGACTTTCAAAAAGGTGCCAGTCTGGATGAGATTTTATTCCTTACCTTTAGACTACTAGTTACCCTCTACTTTTGAAGCAATAGGAAACAAACTGGGGAAATATGTGAAGACCTCAGAAGCCAACCTAAAAGGGAGATATACATATTACACAATAATTTGCATAGAAATGGATGTGTCGGGAGCATTCCCAGAAGCCATAAGTCTGGAATTCAGGGATGAGGAATGGATCCAAAACATAGATTATGAACATATCCCCTTCAGATGCAGAAGATGCCATGAACATGGCCACCTGATCAGAGAGTGCCCTCTTAATAAAAAACAGGAAGTAGAAAACCCCAAACCACAACATGATGAGGACAGGTTTATAAAACCGAACCCCAGAAGTAGAGAAAACAAAAAACAGAGCAAAACCCTAGCAAGAAATAACCTGGCGACCTGGAATAAAATGAAAGGAAGGGACAAAACCAACAAAGGGAGCAAAAAACAAAAAGGATATAACAAAATCTCAAGAAATCATAGAACAAGCAACAAACGAGCCCATCGATAGGCCAAGTAACAAGAAGGAACAGGGGAGTTGTGCAACCCCAATGGATGGAGAAATCAGAGACGAAAACACCCCCATGCAAGAAGCAGAGGGAGATGCGGAAATGACCCTAAGCGAAGTAGGCACATAAGATCCTGATCTCAAAGACCTTGTGGAAAGGGAAGGGATAGATCTCCCAAACATATTGGAGCAATGGAAAAGACAAGGAGTAGACAATGTACCAACAGAGCAACTTGACCGCATTCAGTACCTGTTTCTCTTAAGGGAGGAAGACAAATCCAGAGGACTAAAGCGCACACATAGGGAGATTGGACATCTAGGAGTCAAAGCTGGTGAGGGACAACCACAACTTTCACCCAAGCAGACGTGGACGAAAAAAGGCAGGAAATCAAATAGTGTAGCCCTACAGGAGCTTGGAGCGCCACTGATAAACTCAGGTAAGATCAAGAAACTCTTCCCCAACTCCCCCCCACATGTTTAAATGAAGGTTATAACCTGGAATATAAGAGGCCTAAACAACCCGGGAAAGCAAAGAATCCTTAAGAGTAGACTAAAGCAAGAACAACCAGATCTTTGTTTTATACAAGAAACAAAATGCAATACAGACAGAATGGAGGAAATCAGTAAACATCAATGGTGCAAGTACAAGATGGTGGCTATCGGAAGCCACCAAATGGCGGGAGGAATTCTCACTTTGTGGAACCCACAAGTACTGAGCCTAATAGCAGCCGAAGTGACGAAGCACACCCTTACGGTTTGCATGCAAATCATTGGGAACACAGAGGTGATTCTATGCACTAATGTGTATGGGCCCCAGGTGTCAGAGGAAAAGAGAGGAATGATACAAGACTTAGAAGACCTTAAAACCCGATCCAACAACCTCTAATGGATCCTGGCAGGGGACTTCAACATCATCACATCACTTGCGGAGAAAAAAAGAGGTACAAGAAGATTGGATAGGGATGTGGAAGAATTCTCAAAGATCATAGACACAACGAAGATGCTAGACCTACAAACTAATAATGGTCGGTTCACCTGGAATAATAAACAAATGAACCGGTATCAGGTAGCTACAAGAATCGACAGATTCCTAGTATCGGAGTCGATCATTATGCAAGGGCTAACCTTAGATTGCAACATCCTCCCCTAGGGGGGATCTGATCACTGGCCAGTGAAACTGGAAGTAGGCTTCCAAACCACACCAAAGAATAGACCCTTCAGATTTCATAAATTCTGGAATGAACACCCGACTTTCAAGGAAAGAATCAAACAATGGTGGTGGGAGGAGCAACCATAGCAAGGGACGAGGATGTTCAAACTCTATAAGAAACTAAAGTATATCAGATATAGGATCAAGGAGTGGAACAAGGACACTTTTGGGAACATAAACCAAGAGAAAAACAACATCGAGGAAAAAATGAAAAAACTCCAGGAAACCTACATTTCGGAGGGTTATACGGAGGAACGGAAAAAGGAGGAGATCCAGATGACACAAGAATGGGAATCCCGATGCCAGCAGGAAGAAACACTTTGGCAACAAAAGTCCCGTATCAAATGGCTAAAGGAAGGAGAACATAACACCAAGTTTTTTCATAGAGCAACCATGGTCGGAAGAACCCATAACAAAATCCTGAAGATTAAGGACCAAGACGAAATAGAGCGAGAGTGACATAAGGAGATCGAAACTACTCTGGTAAACCACTTCGACAGGATAGCCCGTGAACCCAACCAGGACAGAACGGAGGCCATACAAAGGATAATCTAGCATATCCCCTACCTGGTCACCGAGGAACAAAATAACAACTTGAACAAACCCATTGCGGAGGAGGAAATTGACCAAGTATTCCAGGAAATTCCCAATGGGAAAGCCCCTAGTCCAGACGGCTTCACAGTGGATTTTTTCAAAGCCTGCTAGGAAATTGTCAAACAAGACGTTTATAGGGTAGTGGAAGACTCTAGAAGGTCAACCTCCATTCTAAAAGCGCTCAATGCTACAATGATTACACTAATCCCCAAAGAAAATGAAGCCAAAACCCCGAAGGTTTTAGATAGTGAAATTTTATGGAGACTCAAGAGACATGTTATGGTACATGTGGTCAAAATTTCACGTTCCAATTCACTATACTTTTGGAGATATGGTCCTTGTAAGACAAAGTTTGTGACTAATCTTGAAATCAATTGTCTTGGCATTTTCATTGTAATGTTTTTCAGTGAAGTTTATGACTCTAAAATTTTCATAATCCCGAGTTGACACAATGAAGTACATGTGGACAAATTTTCAAATTTTGAATCATTATAATTTATGATACATTGCTTGTGGAAGTGAGGGTTTTTGCACGAATTATTGTCTAGTGATTTTAAGAGATTTTTGTATGGTTAGCAAGCTCATTAAAAAAAAAAAAAGACGTCATAAAATTACACATGATATATTGTTAAGTAGGTAAAACTACGATTGGGAAAAAACACACACAAAAAATACTCATGGTTTCACGTGGTTACTAGAAACATATTGTTTCACATGTTGGAAACCCCTATTGGAACCCCTTCAAGTAGTATCGCATTAAACAATAGTTGTAGACAAAATCTCACTTCCATGTTCCTTTGGGTATATAGAAAGTCCCCTAGGTAGACCTAAAACTAGGCTTAGATAAGATATTAAATCATCTTGTTGCTATAGTACATTGAGAATAACACTCAATGTGACCACTCTCTAGTACATGGGTAGTCATGTAGTATGACTAAGAGCATGGTTGATCCTCCTTAGTTAGTGCCTTGAGATATTGGGTCGAGTATTATTGTTGGACTCCGCACGTATATCAAGTATCTACAACATCTAACACTCCCTTGTCCTTAGGACCTAGTAATTTTTTTTCATGGCTCCAAAGAAAGATCCAAAAAATATTTCACCAATTAAACCTCTAGAAAGCTCTTCCATAACTCATGAAGAAAATGAGGAGATACAAAACCAACTATCCAAATTGAACAATCAAATCGACGAATTGAATGATAGGTCAATGAAAAAGGTTGATTTGACGAATACTCAAACAGAAATGGAAGGAAAGATGGAACTAACAAAAAGGAAGATGGATGAAAATACGGAGCATATGGAAAAGAAGATGTTAGAATTGAAAAATTCCATGTCTTCCATGATCTTACATGCTCTACATGAGAGACTCCCTAAAAGAGATATCAAAATACAAGGTAATCATGAAAATCTAGAGGAAATAAAGATTGAGTCCCAAAATTGTGATTATTCATCACTTCAAGTTCCAATTTGTCGAGGTTTCAATGCAACGAAAATATTACATTTCAAAGATCGATATGACGAAGTTTGAAAATATTACATTTCAAAGATCGATATGAAGTTTGATGGTAAAGTTCCTATAACATGGATATTATAGATTGAGCAATGCTTTGATCAACACCAAGTGCCAAGCTCACAAAAGGTTCCTATTGCATCCTTGTATTTAGAAAATGATCAATTTGTTTGGTATCAATGGCTTTGTGAAAGAAAATAATTATATTATCTCTTAGTCCATTTTTACGGATGAATTGATATCACATCATGGGGATATTAAGAGAAATACATTGATTAGGCAATTGATAAATCTTTGGAAAAAAGGTCCAATTACATAGTACATTCAACAATTCCAAAAGTTGAGTCTTGGGGTAAAGAAAATTCCCGAGGATAATTTGTTAGATCTCTTTATGGGCACTTTAAAGGAGACCATTCAAATGGAGATGCATCTTTTCTAACCTAAATCCCTAGAGCAAGCTTTCAATATGGAAAGGAAAGTGGAAAACAAAAATATGGTCACTGGAAGGGTGGCCACTAGCAACTATAAAGAGAACCATGTGCCCTCTCCTAACCTCACTCAACTGACAAGGTTGACACCTCAACAAATGTATGAAAGAAGAGCAAAGGGACTATGTTTCAATTGTGACAACAATTATAGTAAGCGACATAAATGCAGTGAAAATAAATTGTTCTACATAGACCGTGAAGAGGAAGAAGATCAATAATTTGAACCATCACAAGATATGGATCTAGAAGATACTACTCCAACGATATCTTGTCATGCATTGGCCAACATCATTATTCCACAAACCCTAAATATATAAGGATACCTCAAAAAGAAAAAGGTAACAATGTCAATTGATTATGGTAGTACCCATAACTTCATCAATTACAAATTAGCAAAAGATCTCAACTGCTTTGTATTTCCAGCACCAAAGTTTCAAGATAATTGTAGATGGAGGTACCATAAATTGTTTTAGGAAGTTCCATAGTATTAAACTCAATATGGGAGAGAATTTTTTGGATAGTCCCATGATTTCCATTCAAATGGATGGTGTTGATGTTGTATTAGGGGTCCAATGATTACAATCCTTGGGAACAGTGGCCCTTAATTTTCAAGATATTTTCATGATATTTTCCTAGGAAGGAAACGAAATTGAGCTTAGAGATATCCAAGGGAAACCCTATAAGGTGATAGGATCTAATAGCATGACAAAATTACTCAAAAAGGGACATCATGGTGTAATTTCACAATTGTGCTCACTAGATGGTCAAAAATCTATTTCCTCTACTCAATTGGATCACCAAATAGTTATCAATAATCATTCCAATTATTTGGAGAAATTCCTAAGGGTCTTCCACCTGCTCGAGATCATGACCATGTTATTCATTTGCAATCAGGAAGTGTACCACCTAACATTAAGCCTTATAGATATTCATATGCACAGAAGAGTGAGATTGAGCATATGATCCAAGAAATGTTAGATGTTGGCATCATTCAACCTAGCCAAAGTTCTTTCTCTTCACCAATAGTGATGATTATGAAAAAGGATGATTCATGGCGTATGTGTCAATATTATAGACATCTCAACAAAATGACCATCAAAGATAAGTTTCCTATTCCTGTCATTGATGAATTATTAGATGAATTGCATAGAGAATTTTTCTTTATAAACTTGGATCTTTGTTTGGGATATCATCAAATCATAATGAGATAGGAAGACATTCTCAAGACAAATTTTAGAACACATGAAGGTCATTATAAGTTTTTGGTTATGCCATTTGGAATTACGAATGCACCTTCAATATTTCAAAGCTTGATGAATTCTATTTTCAAGCCCTTCCTTAGAAAATTTGTGTTAGTATTTTTTATGACATACTAATCTACAACAAATCTTGGGAAGAGCATGTACAACATATTGATGGAGTATCACAATTATTTGAAGAGCAACAACTTTATGTAAATCCTTCCAAGTGTGCCTTCGGGGTTCAAGAAGTAGAATATTTGGGTCATATTGTATATCATGGAGGTGTGAAAGTGGACCCTAACAAAATTAAAGCTATGAGGAAATGGCCAATTCCTAAAACCTTGAATAAACTTAGAGGATTATTAGCATTGAAAGGATATTACCACAAGTTTCTCAAGAACTATGGTCAAATAACAACACCTTTAACAACATTATTAAAGAAGGAAGCATTTTCTTGGACTCAAGCAACAACCAAAGATTTTGAAAAACTTAAGGAGGCTATGTGTATAACTCTTGTTCTTGCCACACCTAACTTCACAAAAACATTTATTGTGGACTGTGATGCCTCAGGCCATGGCATTGGTGCAGTTTTAATGCAAGAAGGAAGACCCCTTGCCTTTGAAAGTAGCCAACTATTAACACAGGCAAAAATTTCGACGTCGACATAAGAGAGAGTTGTCCGATGTTAAGTCCTAATTAGACCTACTCTCGTTTGAATGTCAATCCCCGCCAGTATATGGGCCCGATTGTCGCTAAATAAATGAATCGCTAAATAAATGAATTTCTCTCGAAAGAGAAACATTTTCATCTAAGCTAGTCTAAATCCTAAATACAGAATTATTCTAATGTGGTAATGCAATCCTATTCTAACAGTAGCAGAGTCAATTATAAGTGTACAATTTAATGTGTAAAACATAAATAGTTCTTATTTCACATAATCAAATCATATTGCATACTTGTTTGCATATAGATGACCATAAGCATGTTCTTGTAATTGAATTCACAATCCATTTACAATTATTCTCTACAAACGACAATTGACAAGAATGATAAATTGAAAACACTTGTAGAAAACAATCACCAACAATGCATCATGAAATTGCTTGCTATTATTCTCCCTCAAATAAATAGTTCATTTTCAAAAATACAACAACAAGCAAAGAGCTTTCATATCCACCTTTGAGTCTGATAAATAATTATATAATACCCAATTTTGGTTCTCCAGCCCCCCCTTTCTCAGGTTACATCAGAATTCTTTTATGCTTGAAGGTGGACTGTTGACCTTCCTAACTACAATTGTTACTGATGCTACAACTTCCCTACTCTTCCCATTCACATTACATTTATGATTTTCCAAAACATAGAACAATCATTACATAATATTTCTTCCGATTGTGATCTCCTTGAGAAGGTGATAAACTTGAAATCTTTGGCGGTGAAGGGATCTTTCCCTAAAAATTTAGTCCAGATGATGAACAACTACATGAAAACATGTTCATTGATCATATAACTATCGTGTTTGTTCAAGGGATCCAGTAGGAAATCTAGGCTTTCCCTCTATCCTTCTCCTTTTGCAAACACAAATAGTTTTTGACCTCTATTTGCCTACCTCACTCTTGTTGCAAGGTCAAGACTTGGATATTCGTTTTGATATGGATGGACCTTACGTTGGAATGTGTATTACTACCATCTCTCCAACTACATCCTACATTCTTTGAGAACATGTGCTTTGTTTCTTGTGAAAACAAGTGAAGTTCCTCCTTAGTTTGGCGATATCGGATCCTAGTAGTTCCTCTTGGTGGAAATAACCAGGGGAATGAATATATCTCTCTTGATGTTGTAGCCATGAAATCTTGCCCTCTAATTCCTCCATTTTTTAAATAATGAAGTTTCCTTGTCCTTTGTGTCCTTATATAACTGTTTAGCACGATTTTCCTTGGAATGAGATGATGAGACGAAAGCATTGGTATTGTTGTCTCGTTTGGTTCTTCCCACTCAAAAGGACACTTCATCCACTAATTATTTGGGATCCATATAATCTTCGAGTGTTGGTGATCTGCATCTTATCTTCAACCTATAATATCTTGTGTGCCTTTGGTGGATCTGCCTTTAATGCTTGTAGCATGCGTGTCTCATTTGTCTTTAGGCATAGCCATCGTTTATCAGGTTTTGTGTGTGGTGATTAGCTTCCATCCTTATCTCTACTTATTGCATTGATCTCTCAAAACCTGAAAAGCCACAGACAATTGTTAGCCTATGTACCACAATAACTAAATTTACCTAAATTTTTCCTATGTCTATCTAGGATTCCATGTATTGTATTGTACTTCTCTCATTCCCCAGGGATTTCATGCGTGTGAGATAATAGGTTGAATGATACGCATATTGGAATGATCATGTCATGTATCATTGGTAGATGGTTTGGAAACATATTTGCATTAGTGCAATTGTGTACGAATCAAACTGTCTATGAGAATTCTATTAAACTGTCTATGAGAATCGAACTTCAATGAATTAATATCAGTAACGAAATTAAAAAATAATTCTAATGCAAATAAATAAATAAATAAACTTGGATGCTACTTCTGAGATGAAGGGGGCCCTGACTTCCCTCACAAGTATTCTCGTTATACACTTACAAGCTCATAAACTCAACAGATGAATGCGTATAAACCAATCTTTATATTCCAAAATCGACATAGTACATAGATGTGTTGGAAAAAAGTTCAATCTGCATCCCTCTTAATACTGTAATCAATCTATATGTTTAGGCACAAATGCCTCTGATATTTATACAATGATATTCAAATCAAAACTAAAAGTTCTTAGACATCCAATCCACAACAATCTATTAAGGATAGTCGAGACATTACAAAATTAGCTTCGGACAAACCAATTGGACAACAAAATTTCATAAAAAGTTATTTCGTTACGATTTCATGACCAAAGGCATGAAATCACAATGAAATAGAACTCTTGGATCGTTGACCAGAAATAGCACTCTTGTTGTTGTAGTGTTGGCCAAATTGGATAGAGGATGTTCATGTGTACGTGATTCTCTAGAGAACCCATATCTTCCAATAAACTGCAATGAGGGGCAAATATCTTAACCGTCGAGGCAGTTACATGACATGTTCAAGAGACTATGGGAACATTCCAGTAACTTCATCAACTTGAGAAATTAAATACATTTATTCATTAAATAAGGAAAAATGAAACACTTAGGATAGGTTAATTACCTTTGAACCAAAAATGTGTTTTGAAGGAAAAATGATAAAGGATATGTCATTATAGGGTAATAGGATGGAAAATGGTAAGGTAAGTAGTTAAGACAAGGTCACACAAACTATACCAAATACATCAAAATAAGGACCCTACATCTCCCCCATTCTTGAGGAGTTGCATGTCCTCATGCAAAAATGGATCTTCGGTAACCCTTCAAAAACGATTCCCAAAATTGTTGATACTTCAATAAGTCTTATGTTAGGCCTGGACAACCACATGAGTAGATACATTGAGTTCAGATGTTCTTGGCTACAGTCCTTCAAATATGGTCTTGAGCCTTTGATTCCATAGATGAAGTTTCACGGCCTAACTATACCAACGTTGGGCCTTCCTTAGCGAATTCTTGTTCTCCTTTCTCAATCGAGAAATTTCTTCTTGAAACCTGATACTAGAGTCCTTAAATATTACTTTTTTATTTTTAAAGAACTCGTCTATGACTGTCATCTCCTTAATTTTTCTCTCCAGTTTACCAATCCTCTTGTCTTTGGATGTTGAGTTGTCAAAACCAATCAATTCATCCACCGAATTTTCCCCTAAGCTTTCATTTATGGGTAAAATACTTGATTGTATTTCCTCAACAATTTTATCGATCTCACAGTCACCATGCATTTCATTATGTTCTTCAAATGGTTCACACACAATTATTACTTCACCAGAATTCTTTGAATGTTTCTTCTTGGGAGGGGTTTCGAGTATTACCTCTTTCTCGGTTGTTCTCTGAGGTCGGATTGATTCTCCAGTGATTTTGGTGGCTTGACTCCTTGTTATCTCCTTGGTGGAGTAGGTGCTACCAAAACTCCCCTATTTCTTTGTGCAATTGGATTCTTTAGGATTGAGATAACTTGAAATTCTTGATCTTCTTCAAGCTTCTCCTCATAATTTTCTTCATCCCCTTACATCCTCGGGCTGAGTTTCCCTTCTTACCTTTTGAGCTTCCCCAAATTGGTTCCGGACTAGGAAATTCTCCCAAGTGTCATTTTTATTTTTGAGCTCCTCCAAAACTCGTGAAGATGCAAGTTTCACTCCATCATCTCGGTGTAGACTCTCTTTTGTATCATGGTTGACATCTTGGTCAACGAATTCCATAAAAAGTAGGTCAAGTTAAGCCTTTTTCATTTAAAGTGCAATAAGAGCCTCATATGGTAAAGGAAGGTCAGACTAAAGCATCCCTCATACGATTAATGGGTTTCTATATCTCCTTTTTAATAGGCATCATGTTGTCCCCTTAGACCACTTTTCCTTCATGCTAGTTGGATTAAGGAACATATCCCAACTCGATTTATTGACTTGTCTACTCTTGAACCATCAGTCATCATTTTGAGGGAGCTATGTTGCCTACATAATGGAGTCTTCCAAGATTGTGAGCTCCAAACACCCAACAATTTCCTTGCTTCCATTGAACCCTAATGTGAACTCCTTGGTAACTTTTGTGTTTTGCCCACTATATTTCAAGAAGAAAGGCAATGAACTTGCTTTCTCTATTCTCTTCCTACATTTTGGGTAGGATTCTAGTAGCTCGACCCCATCTAGTTCAATTTTGAGTGCGTCTTCATCCTTCTCATGACAAGAGATGAAGGGTTTGTTTGACGATATTCGACTTAGTCTACAGAAAGAGGGGATTTCACGATATAACAACAAACGAGGTCGAAACACGATTTGATGGTAAATCATGATCATGATGATTTAATCATCATCATCTGATTTAATAGTTCACGTAGGGAAATGATCGACGCAATGGGTTTTGGAATGATGGAAATCTTCACATTCGATGGTGGAGGATTACGCAATGATTCCAAATCAAGTAATGGAAAGGTGGTCAATTCAATGCACATGCAATGGTTCGGGGCGATAGGATCATAGTTGGCACAATTAGATTCAAAGGTTTCCATAGTATTAGAATTTCCAAATTCAATGAACAAAATAAATATTAATACCTTACCCAAGCTTCGATTACGTGGAATTACCTTACTGCTTAGTTGAACCAATTATGTTTGAACCATACCTCTTCATGAGAGTTCTGAGTTATGTAGTCTGGTGCAAGGAATTTGTTCTATATTGTATTTTAGAAACAGACTCTGTATCATGGACGACTTTACCAAAAAATATAGATCTACATATAATTTTGGCAACAATCTATCTATACTCATGGTGTCACATTGTTCCTGTGCTAGAATGTGGATCCTATGTCCTTCAATAATAAAAATGATTCAACAATTGTGAGAATTAGAACCATTGTATGCAAATAATCCTAGTAATAAAAGTGCTACTGGAACAAGAACATGAAAAACTGCTACAGGAACTTGAAGATTAAATGTTGCATGTTGAATGCTTGCTTTCATTGAACAGCTACAAAATCTTCATCCTTGCCCATTTATGTACATTCCCTTCCATTTGAATAAATTTCTCAAAGACAAACATGGAGGTAAATGGTTGGATTACCATCCATTAATAAATGTCGTTAACCAATGCGAGTGGTGATATTGCTCACCAATAATTTCAATGAGCATCAAGGTACTTGATTGCATCCTGTCAAGTACAAATTGACGTGTTGAAGTCGAGTAACTTGCAGGATCTGGCAGTCAGGAGGAATTGATGCATCCCCACTGCTACCAATAAGAGAATTTGTTGTTAAGGCATTGTCACAATCTCTGACCTCGAAGCCTAGATAAAGAGTTGAAGTCGATGGGTCGAGATTGTTGGAAGGAGGCCTTAATGAATCCCCCGTCATTCAATGCGAGAAACATCAAATGATTCAAGAATTGAAAAATAAGCCATCACAAGATACAATTTAATTTGGGAACCTCACCAGCTAGAAGCCTGGTTTTCTAGTAAGGTTATGGCCTAGCTGCGCCAAAATTCTTGGTTTTCATAATTGAGCATTATTCTCTTTACTTATTATTATTATTTATTATTTATTATTTCTATTTTTTTTTATTTCAAATGGAAGAACTAAGAAGAGGAAGGATGTGGGGGAATCCCCTCTCCTACCATCTACAATTCAACTTGTTCCATGATATCCTTGACAAACTCCCCCTTAGATTTGGGATTTTTATATAACTTAAGCCTATGCCCAACCAAGAAGGAGACCTTCTCATCATCTATAGTTTGAATCTTAACAGATCCATTATCGAAGATAGCTTCAATCCCATAGGGACCAAGACAACAGGTGTTAAACTTTCCTTTCAAGTCCTTGAATCTAGAGTCGAATAAAAGTTCCTAGACACCTACCTTGAACCGTTTCTTCTTAATGAATCTATCACACCACTTTTCCCTCTGCTATTGAATGAGATTGATATGTTGGAAAACTTCCTAACGTATTTCTTCCAACTCATTAAGTTGAACAATTCTTTCCTTCTATGCCTCAATCAAGTCCATCCTCAATTTTGTTGCCATTCAAATTGTTTTGATTTGAAATTATATGCGAAGAAGAACTTGTTTCCCATACACTAACTCATATGGGGAAAAGATAGTAGTACTCCTCCATGTTGACTTGTAGGCCCATAAGTCTTCGAGAAGTTTGTCTGCCCAATCCTTCTTGTGTAGTTGGACTATCTTTGTCAGAATTCCTTCCAAAATCTTATTTGTCGACTCCACCTGCCCATTGGCTTGTGGGTGATATGGGAAAGATTTCCTATGCTTAATGAAATACTTTTGAGTAATTTAATGTATCAAGTTAGATGTAAACTGAGTCCACTGGTCAGTAAAAATTTCTCCAGGTACCCTGAAACGAGTAATAGTATCTTCAAACAAGAAATCCACTACTGATATTTTTGTTGCTCTAAATAAATCTTTTGCTTCCACCCATTTTGTATCATAATCGATGTAGACTAGAATGTGCTTCCTACCTTTGGATGGAGGGTTGATTAGCCCTATGAAGTCCAAGGCCCATTTTTCAAAGGGTCCTATAAGGACTTGTGGATAAAGTGGCATCTCATCTACTTGAATTGGACAACCCATACTTTGGCAGCTATCACATCCTGGGACATACTTCTTGACATCTCGAAAGAAGTAGGCCAAAATTAGTCTGAATGGAGGATTTTGCAGGTTGTCCTTCAATTTTCAAAGTCCCCCCACAAGGTTCATCATGACATGATTTTAGGATGTCGAACATTTCATCTTCCCTTACACATCTGCAAATAATCAAATTAGGACCAGTGTAAAAGAGATCCCCTTTGATCCAGGAGTATGGAGCACTCATTTTAACAACCCTTTTCTTTTCGTTTGGTGGGAAGTGAGGTGGAAATTTTCATGTAGTAAGATAATTGGCTATGTCTGCGAACCATGGTGAATCAGTATATATAGAAAATAGATTTTCATCCGAAAAATTGTCATTAATAGGAATATTCTCACCTTTATTATCAAGCCTAGAGAGGAAGTCTGCTATCTAATTTTCCTTACCTGGTCGGTTCACAATGGTGATGTCAAATTCATGTAGCAACAACAACCATCTAGTGATTCTACTATTCTTAATAGGTTTGTTCATCAAGTACCTAATGGCATAGTGGTCAATATGAATACAGACTTCATACCCTGTGATGTAATGCCTAAACTTATTAACTGCATAAACTACTGCAAAGAACTCTTTTTCATTCACAGTGTAATTTAATTTAGTTGGGGTTAGATTACTGATTATGAAATAAATAGCATAAGCTAAGAGATTTTCCTTTTAACCCAATACAACTCCTATGGTTGAATCTGATGCATCGGTCGAGATATGGAATGAGAGGCTCCAATTTGGCCCTCTCAATATTGGGGCCAAGGAGAGATTTTCCTTGAGTATATCAAAGGCATGTTGACATTCCTTGTTCCAATAGAACTCGACGTATTTTTCAAGCAATTTGAATAGGGGCAAGGCTATTTTTGTAAAATTTTCTACAAGCAATCGATAGTATCCCACATGACCTAGGAAGCTTCAGACTCCCTTTTGATTAGTTGGAGGTAGCATGTTGACAATTACTTTTATTTTGGTTGGATATACCTTTATTCATGTAGCTGACACATGGTTACCTAATACAACTCTTCCAGTCATTGTCATAAAACATTTCTCGTTGCTTAATGGAAGATTTGTCTCTCTACATCTTCTCAAAAAAAATTCAAGATTGATTAGAGATTCATCAAAAAAATCACCTATCACAGTAAATTCATCCATATATATTTCCATACAACCATGTAACAAATCAGAAATGATATCAAGTATTTCTTGTTGAAATGTAGCTGGTCTGTTGCACGAACCAAAGGGAAGTACCTTGTAGGCATATGTCCAACTAGTGTGTTCAGGACCTCGTCAATGAAAGGTAGGGGGAAATGATCTTTTAGGGTATCCTTGTTTAACTCCCTATAGTCTATGCATGCTCACCATTTACCATTCTTTTTAGGAATGATCACTAATGGTCGACACCCACTGGTTGTCTAAGATGCCATAAATGAAACCGACATTCAAGAGTTTATGTAATTCGACCTTTACTATTTCCCTCGAGGATGGATTCATTCATGCATGTGTCTGGGTCAATGCCTTTCATATTGGTATATTCCCATGCAAAGGTATATGAAAATTTCCTTAAAACATGGATTAATTTCCCTTCTTGTGTATTGTCTAAGGCAAAACTTATGTTTAATGTTTTCTCAAGAAAAATTTCAATAGTCTTATAATCAGATTTGAAAATTGAGTGTATAGGAAATACTAATGAAAAGGCAAAGGATAGTTCCTCTTCTATGAAATTCTCTTGAAAAGTTTGTTCAAGAAGGCAATCAATAGAATTTTAAATGTGACATGATGACTTTCCCCCAAAATACCGTTGGAGATTTTGATTAGTGATAGAATGATTAATCAGATTCTCGTCAATATTTTCCTTAAGGCTCATGGCTTGTGCAATGGTAAGAATAGGTTGAACAAATTCATCATTGTTGTCTTCATCGAGCCATTATGTGCATTCAAGTTTAGTTACTGGTCTAGCAGAGGGTATAGGGTAATTTGTTTGGTCTTAGTGCCATGTGTAATTGTCATGTTCCTGGACCTACAACCGATGAAAGCATCATTTGTGGCCAACCATAGTTCCCAAGGATCAAAAGGTGCCCACCCAAATTGGTTTTGGGTTGTATGACGTAGAAATTTGGTTGGTACTCCCATGAGTCCAATGAGACAATCACATCTTCTAAAATACTCTTTGGCTTAAGTTTATATCGATCAGCCAGTTCAAACATAATGGGTGTAGGGAGGAGATTATGAAGTCTCAATTGATTTAGTGTTTCTAATGTCATTATGTTTATGGCTACACAAAAGTCGATTAGGGTGTTTTTAATGGAAGTCTTATTAATAAAGACTGTGACTACAGGATTATCGAGGTCCACTTATTTTTTTGTAGTGATTTCAATGGACATGAGGCTTTCCAATTTCCCTACGACTTAGATGGTTGGGGGGGGGTCCTTTTTTTCGTCTACCAGGATTTATTTTTGACATAAACAATTAATAGATTTTTATTAAAAAAAGGTTGTGTAAACCACAACTTTCAAGAGTACAAAAAACTCAGAGAGTATATCTTCAACATCATAATAAAGAGATTGATCTTCCCTCTTACTATGAGAAAGCCTAAATGTCCCATACATTCTTATACAAAAATGCCAAATATAAATGGCCATAAGGAAAAATACAAAATAAAGAAGTATTGATCATCATCTATTGATGTAAGTGCAGAGATGTGTCCACCTCTTATTTTTTTGCGCCCTCGTCATCGAGTTGAATTCATTGCTTCATCGCTTGTCCTGCTGCAAATGGTTCAATCCATGGCCTCTTGAGAGGAGGGTTCGATGCCCTAGACACTTTAGATGCAACAGATGCTTGTTTCCTGTGAGGTTGCTGAGGAATATTTTCCAATTGTTGACGAATAGACCGAATGTGCCCAGTATTTCTATTAACAACCCGTAAAACTATTGCCAACTCCTCATTTCACCTGACTTCCTGCATTTGAATTTGTTGCTGGAGTTGAGCATTCAAGCTTCTTATTTCCTCAATTTTTCCCTGTTGCACTCTGACCTATTCCTGGAGGGTGTTAATGGTGCAGTTGCTACATGCGCACGAGTATTTGTTGCGTTGCCACATAATTTGGAGCCTTAGAGTGTTGTAAATTGGTTGTCTATGCGACCATAACCCACTTGAACTCTGAAGATTATTGTTAATAAGTCGTGTTCCTCGCATACCCAAATTTTTTCTCTCACCATCTTTCATAGTATGGATTAACTGCAATGAATCCAGTTCCCACGGGCGGGAGGATGACGCCATAGATTGAAATGATAGCAAACCAAGTGGAGAAAAGAATCTGGCTGATGCAGGTGATGCATGAGCCATATCCATGGCTTGTGAAAGGCCATAGGTTCGGGCAGAGCAACTCAGGTGAAATGAATATCCATACTGTAAACATGAGCTTAAAAGAGAGGCTTTGATGCAACGAGAGTGATCGGACTTGAGTGAGAGAATGCCACGTTTCCAAAGCGTGGTAGTGCCAACTGGTGGATCAGAACAAGCTATGACATGGGGTCCAAATATTCCATAGGCTCTAGGGGTCATTGGATTTGTGTGACATGTTGGAGGCGTGGTTCCAGGATGGGCATAATAAATTGAGTGCATTACTTGATTTTTTTTATTGTTTCACCAACTTTCAAACATAGGGCCACTTCTTGTTGAATTAGGGGAGAAGCTGTTATATGGTTTCATTATTGATTTTTATAATGCCCTGTTCCAAATTATTCATTGCCTTAATGAGAGAATCCAACAAAGATTTTTTCTTCCTAAGAACGTGGTAATAACTTACCCTCTCAAATTTTTTCTCAAGTTCTCTGATACGTTAGAATATTGTGGCGAGGGTGGGGTCAATGTTTTTAATATGCATTCAAAGTCCCTTAATGATTAGGTCAGAGTCTCCAATTACCACCAATATGTTGGGACTTCTATCGAAGATGAGGCACATGTCCACATAGACTACCAAAGCTTCTGCATTATTTTTAGTGATTAATCCTAATCCCCATGAGTATGCCAAGAACTTTTTTCCATCGAAGTCAAAGGTGACTCCCTCCGCACCTACCGCCCCTTCGTCTACTATGATTTTTAATGCATAAGTCTCGAACTATTTTAGCATAGATGGGAATGTCCTTTATTTCTTGTAGCAAAGGTATCTTAATACAAAGGTTCTTCAGTTCCAACACCAAATCAAACTCGAAAGGTATAATTGATTTTTTTAGTGCTAGCCTTTATGCAAAAGGAGGTTGATCAAACTGTAATAATTGTTCCTTCTGAGAACCGGTTTGTGGGATTTTTTGAACTTGAGACTAACTCTGAGATTGATATGGTAATGGTGATAGAGTTTGAAAAATCTCAGATTGGATAGGAGTATCTTCTTCTTCATTTTCTTGGACAATCACCAAGGGTTTTGGGTTAAAAACTTTCCCATACCTCGGGTGAATTTCCAGCATTGATACAGGTGTGATAGCATACATGGGAAAGGTTTGCATGTTAGTTCCATACATGGCCTAAACTGGCTTATTATTATTAGGATTTGAAATAGGTTGGGAAGGAATTTGGGTTGGGCATGGAGGGTTTTGAGGAGATGGTAATGAAACTTGTTGTGGTAGATTAATTTGTTGTTGAGGAGCATGTGAGGGCTATGTATATGGTTGTGGTGCAAGGTAAGGAAAAGTAATCGTGCCATCATAAGATGAACCATGCCAACTTTGCTACCAATTCAGTTGTGGACCGAGTTGAAGTGGTGAATGTTATTATGGCATAGGAATGTTCCACATCTGATTATGAGAATAAGAAAATTTAAGATGCAGAGTTTTGAGCCATACCTAAAGGTCTTTGTCGTGGTTTTTTTGGTGCCATCACATACAATGAACTTGAGGCTCCTTTCTCTCCACAATATATTACCTTGATTTTTGGTAAGGAAGGACAATCCTTGGTGGCATGGGATTCCTCAAAAATGCCACAAATTTCAACGCTTTCTAGTAGGCATTCCTTCCAAGGATGCTTCTATTAACATTTAGGAAAAAACACATACACAGATTTTTCTAATGATTCCTTCTTCTTAACCTGCGAAACATCCAATTGTGAACTTAAAGACATGAGAAATTTTCAAACATGTTGCCAATTTCAGCCTTTTTGACCTCTATTCCTGCAACAAATTTTGTGAACCTGGAGGTGGCATCTCTTAAGCTTCTACAAGTCTTGGAGCTTCCTCTTGAATACCATATTAATAAGTCACAAACTTCATCATGCAACAACTAGGAAACATCACATGATCCCATCAGATTGAGAACTTTTAGGTATTCATCCCTTATGTCTCTTAGCATAATTGTTCTCATTGTTTCCTTGCTTAGTTGAATTTGCTTCAATTTTTGAAGGTCATACCAAAATCGCTCCACGCAGTCTTCCAAACTTTCATCCTCTTTCTGCGTCATTTTTAAGATTTCTTCTCTGATTTCTCTTCCCTTGCAGTAATCTTGATATTTCTCTAAAAATGCTTTATTTGTCTCATCCCAAGTTCAAATGATATCCCCACCAAGGCCCATAAACCATCAGATGGATGCACCCTTTGGGGTGGAAGGAAACAATTTCAACTTCTGGGTAGTAGTAGAGTAATCATAGCTCCTACAAAGCACATCAAACTCAAATAAGAATGCATCAGGGTCTTCACTAGCCAAGCCATGAAAAATTGGTAGAGCAAATGGGGGGATGTTCTTCATTTGTGTTGTTCCACCATGATCTCTAATGGGGAACTCAAAAGTGACTGTCTCCTTAGGGTTATTTCATGTTACTTCTTCTTTTTTCATTTCATACCACAAAATTAGAGGTTGTTCTTGTGTTACATATGCTTCATAGGTCGTTTCCACTATGTCTAGGTCTTAAATTGGATTGTCTTGGAATTTGATGTCAAGTTTTCCTTCAACAGTAGGAGTAAGCACTACTTCTACTGTGGGAATTTCTTCCTTGACTGGTTCAAATATAAAAACTCTCTTAGGTCCCTCAACTTGTATTCTTGAAGTTCCTCCTCTATCCTTTCCTTCCAAGGGGTTAGTAGAGTGGGTGGTACTTGCAACACCACTAGATGGGGAAAGAGGGTTGGGTTTCTTTTCAGGATTTCTACCTCTAGTACCCTTAGGGTTATTCATACAGTCCTTATCATTCTAGACATTAAAACTACCAAAGTATACAACATGATAAGGGCCCATGGAGACTCACCAAAGTATTCTGCATAGGCCTTCACCTCTCGTCTTACGCCTTCCACCTTCCAAGTAAAAAATGTTGGTCTTGCAAAAACTAAAAACAATTGCACACTCTCTTGAGATCAACTTCTTTAGTGCTTCCTTGACAACAACACCAAAATGTCAAGTGAATTATATGACAGTAATTTGGTACATTAATTATCATTCTGAGATTGTAAACTTGTGAAGCACCATGCACAATATATGTAGAAAAAATTATAGAGACACCATTCTGATAAACTACGAAATAAACCCAAACTAGTTGTTCATCTAACAATGGATATTCTAAAGTAGAATTGCATGTTAGATATAGATTTTTATACTGAACAATACTCTGTTAGTTCGATTGACAACCATTAACTAAAACAAAAGTAACAGAATAAAAAACTAATACATTTGATCAATGTATCTATCATGTGCAGTTATCGATCAATGAAGAATGGTGATGATCAATTGCATCAATTTGCAGCTCTTGACAATTCTTGTCCAGAGAATCACCAATTAAATTGTCAAACAATAAAGCATGGATTCGTGTTCTCACAAGCATGGGTTGAACTACAAGCATGAATAAAACTACAACATTTATTAACTAGCCTCACTACAAAATTCTATTAAATTATCTATGAGAATTGAAATTGAGTGAATTAATATCAGTAATGAAATTAAAAATTAATTCTAATGCAAGAAAATAAATAAAACAACGTGGACATTACTTATAAGATGAAGGGAGCCCTGCCTTCCCTCAGAAGTATGCCCGATATATTCTTACAAGCTCATAAACTCAACAGATGAATGTGCATAAACCAATATTTTTATTCCAAAATCAACAGAGTACATAGATGTGCTTGAACAAAGTTCAATATGCTTCCCTCTTAATACTATAATCAATCTATATGTTTAGGCACAAATGCCTTTGTTATTTATACAATGATATTTAAATCAAAACCAACAGTTCTTAGACATCCAATCCTGTACAATCTACTAAGGATTGTTAGGACATTACAACATTAGCTTAAGACAAACCAATTGGACAACAAAATTTCATAATAAGTTATTTCATTACGATTTCATGACCAAAGGCATGAAATTGCAACAAACTCGTGCACGCTACATGAATTGGTTGGATCATTGACCATAAATAACGCTCTTGTTGTTGTAGTGTTGGCCAAATTGGATAGTAGATGTCGATGTGTATGTGATTCTCTACAGAACCCATATCTTCAAATAAGTTGGAACACGTGGAAAATATCTTAACCATCAAGCCAATTACATGACATGTTCAACAAACTACATAAGCATTCGAGTAAATTCATCAACTTGAGAAATTAAATACATTTTATTAAGTCCATTGGATGTAGCTTGGGTTGTTGGGAGGAATGGTTGTTACTCTCCCCAACCAAGTTTAATTCCTTGTAAGTGACATGTGATGCCCTTAAATGGGTCTATATGATGCTCTTGTTGTTGAGCCCCCAATATTTCGAAAATGCTCAGCCTCCCCATGTTCTCTCGTGGATTCTGGGGGGGTTTTCTGTGGACGTAGTGAGTATCAGTCTTTGGTTTCATGAACCACATGTAAAACAAATACATTTTATTCATTAAATAAGGAAAAATGAAACCCTTAGGATAACTACCTTTGAACCAAAAATGTGTTTTGAAGGAAAAATGGTAAAAGATGTGTCATTATAGGGTAATGGATGGAAAATGGAACGGTAAGTAGTTAAGACAGGGTCCTATAGACTATACAAAATACATCAAAACAAGGACCCTACAAAGATATTGTTGGGGTAGTCTCTTCTAGATATGGATCTTGTGGCGGTTCCAATTCATGGTCTTCTTCCTCTTCACAGTCTATGTAGAATAATTTATTCTCACCATATTTATGCCCCTTATTGTACTCGTTGTCACAATTGAAATGTAGTCCTTTTGCTCTTCTTTCATCCATTTGTTGAGGTGTCAACCTTGTTGGATGAAGTATGCTTATCTTATGAACCCCAAAATGATGTATGCTCCAATGGTAGACTTTTGTGTAGCCTTATACTTGGCTTGAATACGATGAACAATTCACATAGCTTACATAACATTTGTAGGATGTCTTAAGAAAATCTCATGTTTAATGTCTTGTTTTAATCCACCCATGTAAGCTTCCAACAAATTTTCATCACTTATGTCATCTACCCTTGTGGCCAAGGCCTGGAATTTTGAATTATAATCTTCAATATCACCTAAGTGCTTGATTCTTGTCAATTCACTAACGTAGTCATGTTCCCACACTTTTCCATATTCTTCTTCTAAGTATCTTGTAAATAAACCTAAATTATAATGATAAAGAGGGGGCTTTGTTTTAACTACTCATCGATACCATTGATATGGTTTTATCTCAAAGTTCAAGGTTGTTATGTGAATCCTTTTCTTATCATCCATAATATTATGTTGTTCAAAAATTGCTCTATTTGGTTCCCCAAGGTAAAGAACTCATTTACATCAAACTTCTTTAATTCAATCTTGGGAAAGTTGAATTTAGGAGCCCCACCGTAATTAACTCTTCTATTAGAGTTAAATCCACTAGAAATTGCTTATTATTGGCAGGTTGTTCAACCATAACACTACCTTTCATTTCCTGAGTTTCCTTGCATTTTGATATTTCCTTTCGAGAGTCTCTCATCTAGAGCATGCCAGATCATGGAAGACATGGAGTCTTACAATTCCTTCATGGATTTTTGTATTTATTCTTTAGTGTCATTCTTATTTTCATCCATCCTCTTATCCATCTTATTTTCCATTTCATCCATCTTCTTATCTATCTTATTTTCCATTTCATCCATGTTTTTTTTTGTCATCTCATTCATATTCTTATCCATCATGTTTTCCATTTCATCCATATTGTGTTCCATTTTTTCCCTATTTTCAATGATCCTTTTTTTCTTTCGGTCATCAATATTGTCGATTTCATGTTGGGTCATGGTTGATCTCTCTAGAGGTTTAGTTAGTGGGGTAAATTTTAGAGGAGCCTTTGGAGCCATGTGAAAAAATAAGAATTCTCTTATTTTTCTTCTTTATTACAAAATTTGAATCACCAAATACAAATATTCCAATAAAAATTTATGTCAATCGTAAGCTACATACCTTTTAAACCCTTAATTTGGAGCATGTCCTTTTGGCCGACCTTCCTTCTAATGTATTTTTGAAATTTTTGCCCTTTCCGAGTTTAAAATTTCGGCACGTATTACTTTGAAATGTCTTCTCTATAATGCCATAGTTTTGACCAAAATTGGATTGCCAAGTGAAAGTTAGGGTAACTTGTCTAAACCTTGTTGATTTTTGCCTTTTCGGGAGAGTGAACTTGTAACGAATGCCATGTGACCAATATTTAATATATGATTTTGAAATTTCTACCTAAAATATGATGTACAGTCCTCTTTCAAACACAATAGGTCTCACAAAATTTGGACTGTCTCCAAAGAAGATATGAATATTTTACTCATAACACATGTTTGAGACTAGTTATAGGACTAGTGAAAAACCCTATCTTCCACGGGGTATATCTCTGAAAGTGAAATGACCGAGAAGCTGGAATTTTTACCAAAGATACTTTGATATGTCTTATAAATAACCTTCAACTTTCATTGTCTGAATCACCCTAGAAAAAAAATCTATAGAAAAAATGATAAGATGACTTGCTTGGAGAAAAAAAACATAGGATCAATACTATGATACCAAATGTTATGATGCAATGCCTTAGAAAATGATAAAAAGTCAATGATTACAGTCAACTTTGAGGAAGAAACCTCATTTTACAATATATCCAATCCAAAATACAATATGAGATGAGATAATATGATCCTAATACTAGGTCTCCTTGGTATATATATAGCAGACAAAGGGTACAATTATAATGAAAGGGTACCATGAAGGGTTCTAGTCGACATACAATTTTAATACTATAAATGTAATAATTCAATATCTAGGGATTAATAAGGGGTTTTAAACATAAAATGGGGCTTTGTCTTAACAGAGTGTTGGAATATAATATTCAAAAGTTAGTTATGCTAGTTCATCATACCTTTGGACCTTTTGGAGATAGTTAGTCGATGGTCGGTAGTTGACTTAGTGAGTCAATTGAGCAGTCAACTAGATATTCAATCGGTTGATCAAGATGACTAGAACAATCAATTGGTGAGTAGATAGAGGTAGATTTCGAGGAATCTATTAGACATTTTGGTTGTTGTGTGTGAATTATATCTTCCTCGCTTCAAAGGAGTTGGTTACATCCTAGTGTTGTATATTAAGAGCCTATGAGTCGATCCTAAGAGTGAAAAAGTGTATGTATGTAAAGCATCATGTTTTCTCTTTGTATTTTTATCTATGCTCACTTGTGCTTAAGCGTTGTAATGGTGTCTCTAGATGCCACCTCTTATTGGAATCACTATCTCTATGTTATACCTAATTATCTAGTTCTCTAATACATTTTTCATCATTCCCAACAAAGCCTAGCATGTCATGATCAATCGAAGTCATGTCATTGAGTGGAATTAGAAAACCAATTTACTTTGTGATCACATAATTGTCCTAGAGGTTGGAGTATAAGGGCTTAGGTTGTGTTACCCTCCTCTTGGCATGGGTATTCACATGCATTTTATGAGAAGGACAATTCGATGAGTAGCCAACTTCATTTGGACTTTTGGGCAGTTTCAAATTTTTCAAGGCTTTTCACATATCCCAAGGTAATGGTCATACCTCTCGAAGCATTTTGGGGCTATTTAGGCATGCATGGAAAACATTGTCACATGCAACATGGAGAATTTCTGAGCACCCTCTTCATTGGTTACTTTGAAGTTGATTTACATTTCTTGGGAGGGTTGACCTACACTTGGACTAATTATGACAGTCATGGGATATAATTATAGCACATAATGACTTGGAGGGGTCACCTAAGTGATCTTTTATGATATTGCATCTACTTAAAACATTTTTTATTATGTGGACATAACTTAAAAGGTACAAGTTAAAGGCTAGTGAGTTGAGCTTCATTTGACATCACTTTGCTTGTTGAGGGTTTAATGACCCATTTTTTGACTTGGAAGGATCACCTCCATGATTCATTTAGCTCCCCTGACCTAGGGTATGGGAATGGCCATTTTTTGGAGGCTTATTTTGGATACGTTGGGACATTATACCACCCTTTTTGGATCTATTTTGAAGGAGTCTCCCCCCTTTGGAGGGTTTATGTCACCTTTTGGAGGATCAATTTGTACCTTGAGGAGGACGTTGACCATCTACACATGTTAAGGGGGCCTTTGGAGGCCAACGTGGAATCTTGGGACATCATTTCCCTTGCTTGGAGGAGAAGACCCCTCTTTGGGGCTTTGCTTCATCTTATTCATTGTACATGTGGTTTGACCACTTTTATTTTATTATTGCTTTAGGTTCCTTAGTTGTAGTTATTTTTTTCTTAAACTGGATCTAAGGAACCACACACGATATTATTATTTTATTGTAAGTGAGGTTTAGCATCAAATATATAAAGAGATGCACCTCTTCATTTGAACTCATGGTTGGATAATTTGGAGCTCTCTCTTTTGGAGCTTAATCAATATATCTTTCTTGGATCATTTATGGTGTTAAGGGTTCTTTCCTTGTGGATGAATGTTGTCAACTATTGAAGCTTTTCCTACTTGGTTTTATTTTGGTGCACGAAGATTAATGGTGGAATCTTTTGAAGTTTTATACTAAGCCTTCAAGATCGGTCCATAGAGGGATAACTTTATCACGTGGAGGAAGAAGCTTAGGGTTTGTCCTCATTCTTCCTTGTTGGTTTGGTGAGTATTTGATACCATTCTATGTTTTTCCTTATGGTTCCTTGGCTGAAGTATTAAGTATTTTAATCAAGTCTGGTTGATTTTGAATGGTGAAGGATATTCCTGTGAGGAAACCCTTCCTATAGACCCCGAATCCATTGTTGATTTTGAAAGGGTGAAAGATTATTTCAACCCTATGGTGTTAATCCCAAACCCAAATCCTTTAAGAAAATAAGACAACTCCCATAGGGTTTCTCCTTAACCCTATTTACCATTTGATTCACTTTGACTCCATTTCCCTATTTGGACTTAGAATTGATCTCTTAATGTCCTTCCATCACTTATTCTAAAAACACTAAAAACTCCAAACCCTGCTTTACTAGGGCTACTCTCAATGTCACCTTATGCTTCATTGCTTGGTCTTAGTAATCTTGATAGGTTACACCTCCCTTGAGTTGAATGAGATCTGACATAAAGTAGCAAAGGATAGGTTGTTAAGGTGACAATGGTGACTTCCTAGTGGTTTCCCTCGTATTTTACCTTGCATATTAGGGCCTTCATCATTACATACAATTTGGGCGATAACAGGTTGAATACTTGCAAATTGGTCGCTTGATGGAATCTCTCCCACTCCATCATTGAGTTCCATGATTGTGGGATCATCATCAAAATGTGAGTTCATCCAAGGGTAGATATGGTCATTATAAGAATCATTAATGGCGTGATATTGATGAAGGCCAAAAATCCTTTGAAGAACACAAGGATATTCTTCTAATGGTATTTCCTTAGTGGAAATAATGGTCTCCTACTCCAAATTGATGCATACACCAAATCCAAGAGCTTCTACATTGCCTTTTTCCTTCTCCTTCCATGTCCCAAGTACTTCTTCTCAAAATGGAAAGATGATGTCTCCATGACATCTTGCGAAAATTCTGTTAGTGTTGTATTATGATCCATGTGGATATTGGTGGCCACCTACTTGTTCCAAATTTCACTTGGTTCATCTTGACAGTTTTCAATTCAACACGTTTCTCTGTAAAGGCAACATCTCTTTGTAATTATGGGTTTTGCACTTCTGGGGATGTCTTGAAGCCCTACACAACATCCAGGTGGATATTGGTGGCCGCCCACCTATTCCACTTGGCTTATTTTGGCAGTTTTCATGCCAGTACATCTTTCTGTACTTCTTGGGCCATTTTGAGGCTCTAAACAACATTTTTTGGGCTTGCCACAGTCAAACTATTGAATAACTCAAAGTTTTATGACATAATGTGTAGTTCTCAAATAGACATTTCCAACGGGCTATCACATGCCTAAAACGAAGATCGTATGCAAAAGTTACGACCCCAGGAAGTTGATGTACTAACTTACCCCAACTTGGCCCACATGAATTTTGGCACTTCATCTCGTAGGGTTAGGTTTTTGGATGTCTAGGGTTTTGGAATTCATGTTTATTGTAAAAATGTCTTCAAAGCCTCATTTTACTCATCTTCTTTCGAATGAGCATAGCCGTCACATCTCTTCTCAGAGATAAGCTGCCACCATTCTAGCAAGCTTGTTTACAGTCTGCATTTTATAGTTTTCAGCATATTTCTTATTTACTAGAAGTCAAGTTTTATTGTATCTCTATTATTGTTTACTGTGTCTCTTTGTTAATATTATAAATATATGCTTTTGTTTTGTTCCTCTCATAAAACTGGATCAACTGCTCACTATGCGGGGTCGATGGATGACATTGGTGAAGGGCATGTTGGAAGTTCCAATACATTTCAAGAGAGTTCCGACAAAGATTCTATAGAAGGGAATGATGAATGATGACAATGAGATTGACGTGCATGATGAAAATTGATGCAAGCATGGAAGATCATGAAGGTTATTTCGGGACATCAGACATACTTGACTCTTGAAACCCTCCCATACTTTCAAGGCATGTGTCGAGTCTAACCATGTCAAATTTCGATGCATACAGGGCACAAATTGAAGAAATTTCAATGTTTGCCCCATTCACTGCTCACTGTGCGGGGTCGGTGGAAGACATTTGTGATGGGTGTATTGGAAGTTCCATGACATTTCAATAGAGTTCCGACAAATATTCTACAAATGGCAATGGCAAATGATGACAATGATACGTCCATGATGAACGTTGATGCAAATCTATTGGACGATCTAAAATATCATGTGGGGACATCATAGATCCTTGAGTCTTGAAAACCTCCCATATCGTCAAGTCATGTGTCTAGTCTAACCACATCAAATTTCAACACATACAGGCACAGTTTGAAGAAATTTCAACGTTGGCCCCATTCACTGCTCACTATGCTGGGTTGGTGGATGACATTTGTGATGGGTGTATTGGAAGTTCCATGACATTTTGTGATGGGTGTATTGGAAGTTCCATGACATTTCAAGAGAGTTCTGACAAAGATTATACAAATGGAAATGACTAATGATGACAATGGTACGTCCATGATGAATGTTGATGCAAACGCGGATGATCTCAAAGATTATGTGGGGACATCGAACATGCTTGAATCTTGAAACCCTCCCATTTCGTCAAGGCATGTATCTAGTCTAACTACATCAAATTTCGATGCATATAGGCACAGTTTGAAGAAATTTCAACGTTGGCCCCATTCACTGCTCATTGTGCGGGGTTGGTGGATGACATTTGTAATGGGTGTATTAGAAGTTCCATGAAATTTTAAGAGATTTTTGACAAAGATTCTATAGATGGAAATGACGAATGATGACAATGAGACATGCATGATGAACATTGATGTAAACGTGGATGATCTCAAAGATTATGTGGGGACATCAGACATCCTTGAGTCTTGAAACCCTCCCATACTATCAAGGCATGTGTCCAGTGTAACCATGTCAAATTTCGACGCATACAAGCACAATTTGAAGAAATTTCAACATTGGCCCCATTCATTGCTCATTGTGCAGAGTCGGTGCAGGATGACATTTGTGATGGGTGTATTGGAAGTGTCGTGACATTTCAAGAGAGTTCTGACAAATATTCTATAGATGGAAATGATGAATCATGATAATAAGACGTCCATTATGAACGTTGATGCAAACATGGACAATCTCAAAGATTTTGTGGGGACATTAGACATCCTTAAGTATTGAAACCCTCCCATGCCGTAAAGGAATTTGTATAGTCTAACCATGGCAAATTTTGATGCATACAGGCACATATTGAAGAAATTTCAACGTTGGCCCCATTTACTGCTCACTGTGCGAGGTCGATGGAAGACATTTATGATGGGTGCATTGGAAGTTCCATAACATTTCAAGAGAGTTTTGACAAAGATTCTATAGAAGGGAATGACGAATGATGACAATGAGACATGCATGATGAACGTTGATGCAAATGTGGAGAATCTCAAAGATTATGTGGGGACATCGTACATCCTTGAGTCTTGAAACCCTCCCAT
>CBVK0100097984.1:0-30001 GCA_900067695.1 Picea abies
CTCTTCCGATCTCACCTTGAATGAGGACTGGAATCTTCCACTCGTCTTCCTAGTGTTTGATCACCATGTCGATGTATCCCTCTATGATATAGTAGCACATTTGTAGCCACTGCTTATTGAGGTCATTTCTCATCTGTATCCACATCGCATGTCGTGTGGCCCTGAAATTGGCGATATCTCGATACTGTGCGATGACCTGTGCTGTTATTCTCCACATGTTGGAGATGGCCTCCTGTAGGTCGCAAATGTATCCTTTGAATACCATTGTGTTCATTTTCTTGTGCTTGGCATTTGATGCGACTCAAAGTGATAAATACCTCGCTCCGTAATTCGGCTTGGGTCTAGTGTCGAAGAATGTGTAATTCGGTTCCTTCCATCCTACGATAGCTATCAATAGGAGTAGCCATGAGTAGTGAAATTATATTCCGAGATCCTGTGCATATTTGTAGTCATCCATGAACAAATTCACATGATACGGTGCTCAGCTAACTGATGTACCCTTGGTGCACTGAGCTGCAACTGTGACGACCTTGACCAAAACTTCCTCCCTACGACACTTTCGCAGCAGTTTGTAGGCCAAGATTTTTGCGACCATCTATGTTGCGGCATCATTGATCCTCTTGATTATGATTCCTCCTTGTCAGTACCATATTTCTTCTTCATTTCCTCTGCAAGTGCTTTCTCCTTTGTCTTATCATCGAGGAATTGCACGGGATCCATGCCCCTGGCTCGAAACCCTGTGATGTGCGCAATAAGTTCTACGTCTATGGAGTCGAGCTAATCCAACCAAATGTCTCCACCATGTGTGACTTCTAACAATTGTTTGATGCAACCACTTGCGTACTGTCCTCTGCCAAAGTGTGGTATATTCAACAGACCTAAAATCCCTGTTTTCTCCAATCCTATTGCCCATTGGAGTGGTTGTTCAATCGGTTCCCCAACCGCATTCACTCCCATAGTCTGTAGGTATACCCTCTTCACGAATTTTGGAAACTTGTCTGTGTCTGCCACATCATGATATGAGTATTTGAGCTTCTCTATATGACCCAACAAGTTTGGTTTCACCTGTACCCCATCTGGTATACGCGGAAAAACAAGGCCTATGATGGGTTGCTTGAGAGGTGACCTTGGTGCCTGCTCCTTGTCTTTCTTCAGTGGTCGCTGGTTGGAGGTTCCAATGGCCATCGTTTGTACTTCGACATACCATTCTGGCCAATCCATGACATCTTCTACTGTTTCTTCCAGTGGGTGGTCTGACACAGTGGTTTGAGACTAGTCCGACTCGACTGTTGCTTCCTGATTCGTCGTTGTGCCATTGACTCTCGGAGCTGCTTCGGTGTTCTCTAGTTGCACCTCCTTCAGGGTTTCTGCGTCCTGGTTTTGTTGTTCCTGTGTCTCCGCTGGCATATCTATATTCATGTCCTCCACTTTTGGCTGTTGGGTCTCTTCCACCACAGGTGTGGGGTTCACTGGTGTTGTATTTGGTGATGGGATTTCATCGACATTAACGACCTCCGACAACTACTATTTGCCTTCTTCCAATTGTACCCATGACCTAGTTCAAACTCTGGGTTGTCTGGAAGTTTGGCTTGCTTCTGCTTGCTTTGGTGGTGCCATGGTGGTGAGTGTTGAATGTTTGCTGAGTTTGAATGGTCTCTGTGAGCTCTATGCACTCCGCTCTGTGCTCCTTTGCTTCTATTTCTCTCTGTCTATTCTCTTTTTGCAAATAGGCTCTTTGCTCTTGTGTCCACGTGTTGTATGGCCATCACATGAAGCTTGTCGAGGACACTACCTTAATTATGGTTTCAATGCACCTCTGGTTCTTTTGTACTTTCCATCCCTTGGTGTCTCCAGTTGGTGCGATTAATGTGGTGTCCCATTGATCCTTTCCGTCATTCAATTCCGTATCCCTCCGTATTTTCGTACTTCTTTTTCCGTCTTTCTGTTTCCCGCTTGTTTCCCTTCCGACCTATCCATTAGCCTTATCCTTGCCAAGTTTGTATTCCTAAGTGTGCGTGTTGTTTCTTCTTCAATGCACTTTGCCTCTGTTGGTACTATTTTTTTTTTCAACTACGCGGTGGGTAGTCGACTGTCCTTGTACAGCTTTAGTCGGCTCTCGTTGATCATCCCTCTGAGTTTTGCACCTGATAAGTCTTTCAACTGTACAACTCCTCCATCTGTGACAATTTTTACCTCGTATGATCCTAACCAATGCATCCTAAGCTTTCCTGGGTGCTGAAATGATTTGCCGTCATACATCAATACTAAATCTCCTTCCTTGAAAGTCTTCTTCTTGATGTGTCTATCATGCCAAGCCTTGTCTCTTGTTTTCTGAACTTGTTGGTGAAATCCTGCTAAGATCCGATCTTCCTCCATGATCATTAATTGATTTAGTCTCTCTTGTACCGAGCCTCGTTCTGTCATGTGTGTAGTTGCTGCTACGCGCAAACTAGGTACTAGAAATTCTAATGTCACTACTGCTTCCTGGCCATATACCAGTTTAAATGGTGTATGCCCTGTCAAATTTTTACACGTAGTCCTGTAGGCCCACAATACTGCCGGTATTTTGAGGTCCCAATCGTCCCTATTGACATTACAAATCTTTGTCAGTGCATTCTCCAAGATTTTGTTGAATGCCTCTACTGTGCCATTTGCCTGTGGATGATATGGCGTGTTCTTTTGATGATGGATTTCAAACTCTTTGGTCATGGCATTGATAATATTGTTAATGAAGTACGTGCCTTGGTCACTCATCAAAACTCTTGGGCATCCAAATCTAGTGATTACTTGTTCGAATAAAAAGTGTGCTGCTATTTCTGCGCTACAATCCTTTACTGGTGCTGCTTCCGCCCATCTTGTTAAATACTCTGTCACGGTGATGATGTACCTTGCTCCTCTTCTTTTTGTTGGTGGGTTTATTGGTCCCACAAATTCTATTGCCCATTTATCAAATGCCTACAATGTTATCTTTGGTCGTAGTGACATCTCGTTTCTTTTGTTGGGTTTACCTACCATTTGACAGACATCACATCTCTGGCAGTACTCCTTCGAGTCTCTATGAATGGTTGGCCACCATAGTCCTGCACGCAATACCTTCTGCATGGTAGCTTTGCCTGCGTAATGTCTTCCTGCTATCCCCTCATGGGATTCTTTTAACACTCTTGGTCTTTCGTGTTCTAACACATATCCGCGCAAGATGCTTTCTGCGCCCATTTTTTATAAGTGTCCTACGATCAGTTGATAGTCTGCAGCTCAGACTACTAGGTTTTTCTTCTGCACAATGTTATATTCCTGCATCGCAGTACCTGTGCTTAAGTACTGAATAATATTTGCAAAGTGTTCATTCACGATCTAGACTAAAAGTAACTGTGCATCTGGGAAGTTGTCTTCTAAATTCATAGGCTCTTCTCCATTTGTGACCCTTGACAGGTGGTCAGGTCCTGCATTCAATTTTTCTGGCTTGACTATGACTTCAAAGTCAAATTCTTGAAACAATAGTAAGTAACCATCGACAGATTCTCCCCCCCAACACTGGCTTATTGACTAGGTATTTCAGGGTTGAGTGATCTGTAAACATCTTAAAGTGTTTTCCCAACAAGTAATGTCTGAATCTCTGTAGTGCGTAGACCATAGCTAGGCCTTCTCTCTCTGTGGTGTTGTAGTTCTGTTATGATTTTGATAGCTTTTTGCTCGCAAAGGCTATAGGGTGTTCTAAATATACCATTCCTAGATGTGCCAAGATGGCTCCAAGTGCTATTGCTGATGCATCTACATGTATGTGGAATGCCTTCTCCTAGTCTGGAAATACTAGTATTAACACGGTGACCATATTTTCCTTCAGGTTATCCAAACCGTGTTGGCACTCGTCATTCCATTGAAACTTTGTATATTTTCGTAATAGTTTTTCCATCGGCGCGGTAATCTACGTGTATCCTTTGATGAACTTTCTATAGTATCCTGTGTGTCCCAATGTCGCTCTTAACTGATAGACTATTTTTGGTGGTGGTAAGTTAACAATTACTGCAATCTTTGAAGGATCTACTAGTAACCCTTGTTTGCATACTATATGGCCTAATAATATCCCAAATGGTGTTTCGAATATGCATTTCTTAATGTTTAGTGATATCTGACACTGTCTTCATCTTTCTAACATCAGCCGTAAGACTTCTACATGTTCCTTCAACAAACTATAGACTGTCCAATCATCCAAGTATACTTCTAGAAACTGGTGGATGAATTCCTTAAACACAACAATCACTACTCTGGAAAAGATTGTTGGTCCATTCTTTAGTCCAAACGACATGACTGTGTACTGGTAGGATCCCCAATATGTCGCAAAGGTGGTCTTGTATCTGTCATCCCATACTATCTTTATATGGTGGTAGCCTGAGAATCCATCAGTGGATGAGTGAGCTTCATGTCCTCCTACATTTTCTAACACTTCGTCCGTGAAAGGTGTAGGGAATAGGTCATGTAGGCATGCATCGTTCAAATTCCTCAAATCAACGCATATCCGTATTCCTCCTTGTTTCTTGTCCTGAACTACCATAAAACTTATCCATTCAGATTCTTCCACTGGCTCTATGATTTCTGCTTCGAGCATTCTGTCGATCTCAACTTTGACTTTCTGCTTGTATATCGATTTCAATCTATATGGTTTCTGTCTGATTGGTCTTGCTTCGGCTCTAAGTGGTATTTTCATTTCTCCTAGCTCTCCTGCTATACCTTTCATCTCTGTATGTCGTGGGAAACAGGTTGCTATACTCATGCAGTAACTCTGTTGTTATTTCTACCGTTTGTTCATCCCAGTAATCTTTAATGCTGGCCATCTTGGGATTCTCAACTGTCCCGATGTTGAATTTCTTTACCTTGATCGGCGCAACAATAATATCTGATTCTATAGGTGGGCCTTCCAATTCTCTCTTGCCTTCCACTTCCTTGATCTGAATATCACACATATCGTCTTTCTCTGGTGCGTCTTTGTGCACATGGTAACATGACAACAATTCCTTGACTCTCTGTCTATTCCTCTGTCGCTCTTCTATTATGAGTTCAACTTCTGGTTCTTTGATGAATATCATCCCTCTTATCTTTTTAAGAGTTGCGTCTATGTTGGGGTTCTCATGTTCAAATGAGAAAGTAACTGTAAAGTTCTGTTGTAATACCGTCCAGGTCGCAGTTGCTATGCATAGTTCCTGGTCTATATACGAATTCGCTGGTATGCCCTCTATAGTGTGCACACAATAATGGGGCCATTCCTCTGAGGGTGTCAATTTCCACAGTGTTCTGCACTTCTCCACGTGTTCCGCTGGTGCTCCCTGTCCATCATACTTATGCTGTTGCTTGTTGTCTTTTTGTTGTGTGTTGAACCTTATGTGAAATAACATCTTACATTGGTACCAATCTGTGATTGTCTCTTTGTGTGCGCCCCACCATCTTGCTGGTGTGGCCTTGAGTGCTATGTCAAATGCTAACAATCTTTGGTTCTCTGAAACTTCATCTTCATACTGTGCCAAGAATGTTTCCAGATAATTTATTCCATGGAAACAAGGTGGTTCCCTTATCTCCGTACCTATCCATCTCACTACGCGGTCTATAAGTGCACATCTTCTCATGGAAACTTCATATAGCCTTTGTTTCCAGTTCTCTAAACCGATATTTGAGTCTGTTGCACATGAAGTAATTCTCCGCCAACTGAGTACTCCGTCTATAGTTGGGTTTACGTAATCCTCATTGCGCACAATTGTTTTGTACAACTGGCTGATTTACTCTAAGTCTAAGCAAGTAGGTTCTACAAACCTTTCCCATTATGATGGGTCTAATGGTGTGATGACCCTGTATTCACCTGACTCAAATGTCATTTTTCGTGTCTTTAGATTGATTATGGCCTAGTTATCAAATGCCCAATCCAAGCCAAGCAACACTGGGTATGGTGTTGTGCTGTCCGCTATTTCGATTACTTCAAAATCTCCTTTAGTGCACATCCCATCCAGGTCTACTGTCACTCCTTTTAATCTACCGATTGGTAGGACTCTGTGCTGGTTTGCTAGTTTTAGTTGAACTGGTGAATATCCTAATGTGGGCTCTCCCATACATTGCCATGTATTCTTTGGTAATACATTGACCTTAGATCCCGAATCAAGTATGATGTCTCCCATGTTGAAGTCTCCATTGTTTGCATTCAGTCTGAACTCCCTACTTGTTCTTCTCCTGGTATGTAGGTGATTGACTGTCTTTTATTCTAGTTTTCCTTCTGTCTCCATACTACATTTTTCTAATATGTTTTGGAGAATTTTCATAGATGATGAATCATTTAATACTTTTACACATGATTGCAAAAAACCTTTGATTGTACTTACTTGTCCCATGGAATTTATCTCGTTGGTATGATCCAATAATGGAGGCATCTCATATTCTGGTGCTTCCTTGCTTTGTTGCACAGTTGAAGTCGTCACAATGTCCTTCTAAAATTCTTGTCGGGCTTGCTTAAATATCTCCTTCTCCTTCTATGCGTCGAACTGCTTCCTTGGTTCGACGTTCTTCTTCACCCATTGGTGTTGTACTGACTCTTGTCGGACTGCGTCATTTCCCATTTTAGCTCCTCCGCGGGTGACTGTGTTGATGTTTTGTGCTTCATTCCTTACTTCAGCTGAGATCCATTGAACATTCTGGTTGTTCTGGTTTCTCT
The DNA here is from genome assembly GCA_900067695.1 of Picea abies. Taxonomy (NCBI): domain Eukaryota; kingdom Viridiplantae; phylum Streptophyta; class Pinopsida; order Pinales; family Pinaceae; genus Picea; species Picea abies. Next base: position 6,689 of record CBVK0100097984.1, read on the forward strand.
TTTCCTGAATATTTACTAGTAGTGTCGAACATTCTTCTGTATCATGGTCCAATGCACGACAATACATACACTTTGCTGGTGGAAGTGTACATTCCCTTGCATAATGTCCAGGTTGTTGACAATTATGACATACCACTGGTCCTCTACCTTGTCCAAAACCCCCTCTCGCTCATCCTCCACCTTTGTAGCTTGCTCGATCTCCTCTCGGTGCATTATATTGAGGTGCCTGATTGTACTGCGCAGTATTGTACTGGGGTTGCGCTGTGTTGTACTATGGCTGCACAGTATTATATGGTTGCTGCACAATATTGCACTGCTGTTGCGTAGTGTTGTATGGAGCTTGAACTTGATTAAATTGTGGTATGGATTTCCCAGTAATCATTTATGCCTGCACTCTATATGCATCTGATGTCCTTTCTCTCATCAAATCCATAGTTCTACAATATTTGTTGTCGTAGTCCACTGACTTGCAAAAGTTGCAATACAAACTCTTTGGGACTATCTGGTATTTCTGCATCATAGGGCAGTGATATGGGTTGTGGCCTGGTTTCGTACAGACGTCACACCATAGTCCTCCTGTTGGTAACGGGTTTGGCATTCCGACTGCCATGTACTGTGAGAATGTTGGACATTCGTTCTTGTGGTGTCCTTCCGTCTTGCATGTAGTGCACCAAACAACTTCTCGTTTATCCTTATTCTTATTCTGGTTGAGTTGGAATGTTAAGTTCTTCAAATCCTCCTTTAGTTCTTCGATAGCTGGATCTATCTACTGATACTGGTTTTCTTCCAGTTGCAGGGTTGCCTGCAGAGCCTCTATCTGCGTCTAAAACTTTTGTTGTCACAGTGGATATTTTAAGTGTGGGAGTAGTGAATTGACAAACAAGTGTCGATGCTGCATATTGATCGTGAGATATTTCAACTTCCCTTTCATTCACTTGAATATCTGGTCAATCTCCCATACGGATTCTCCTGGTTTTTGTCTAATTTCGATCATCTCGTTCATGTACTGATCTTATGAACTCAGCTTCTGGAACTCCTTGATCAACAATTTCTTGATGTCTGCAATTATTCTGGTTGTCCCTGGTGGATTGTTTGTAGCTAAGCTCATGTACCAATCCAGTGCGCGATACCTTAATGTAATCGCTAGCTGTGCCAATTTAGTATCTTCATTTGTAATATGTTTTGCTTCCAAAATATTCTCACAGATTAACACAATTTTTTTCGGGTCCTCCGACGCTTCTCCTTTAAATTCTGGTAACCTGATGGTGGGATCATATCCTGCCATTCTGGATGCTGAACTACTACCTCCACATGGTGTAGATACCTGACTAGTGTTGCCTGAACTAGCTCCTCTAGTTGTTTCTCCTTATGTAGACGTACTTCCTGCTGTCTGACTTCTTCTGAACTTCGGTTGTCTAAACGGTGGTGTTCTCTTTGGTGTATTAGTCGCACATGGGTTTATGGGTTCCACATTGACATTAATATGGATAGGATTGTTGCCTTCTCTTCCCGTTCTTGGACCTCTTGTCTTCCTCTCATATGTTGCGTGCAAGATTTTCTCAATCTTCTCCACATCTCGAAGATCCTCTACCTTTTCTTCGTCACTCACCAAGCCTTCCCTCGCGGCTACGACTCTCTTCTTGGTATTCACCTTGTATTGGTAGGGTACTCCATTATGCGTCTTCCCAGCTGTCTCCAAGATCCACCTGGTTGTTAGAAAAACAGGACCGCGGAGCAATAAAATAAAACAAATGCAGAAACAAAACACAGAAGACACACAATACAAGAGAGACACAGATTTACGTGGTTCACCCAGTGTGGGTTACGTCCACCAGATAAATTGCCAGGTCCTTCCTTTATTATTATCCAGCAAATGAAGGGATACAACCTACAACAAAACCCGCTGTAACTTCCTCTTCTTTCTCTCATAGTCTCCTTTCTCAGAATACAATATTCACCATCATACATAGCCACAATACATTTCCCTCATAAAAGAGGGTTTCCTTCTAGAGCAAAAAACCCTAACATAATCTCTACCGTTAGATCTATGACCTTATAATGAACGGTCTAGATTTACAATGAAATTACAATATACTTTTACAAGGCATATTTTGCTTCGGGGGCTTTGCCCCCGAACCCCCATCGGGGGATGCTGCCCCCAAACCCCCGCTGGGGGCCCACTTGCCCCCAGACCCCCCAACCAAGGAGATAGCCCCCCTGGACCCCGTAGAGGGGGTACCCCCCCTTTTCACTCCCCCGCGTGGAAGAGTGTACATACTTCTAGGGTGTAAATACTTCATGGGGTATAAACACGGCTGAAAGCAAGGACCTTTGAATCATGAAGATAATCAGGCTCCACAACCAACACTGGTCTGGTCGTCATCCATCATGATCGGGTCCAAGGGTTCCTCTTTCTTTCCCTTATCCTTTCCTCCTTCCATTTCTCCTCTTTCTGTCAATGCTTCCCCCCTTCCCTCATGCACGCAGGGAAATTTAGCTCTTTGATTCCATTGTCATTACACCTTTGTTGTATAGTAGTATCTTAATCGAAGTATACAATGATCTAATGTACCAACCTCGAGGTCCTTGTAAAAACTCTTGCTTCGGTGCACTGTACGACTTCGCTATATCTATTGCAAACTCTGTTATAAATCCTGCCACAATACTGCCGAGCCAAAATTCTACTGCGCGGGTGAATTTGTTGTTCACGTGTTGTAACTGCTCAATATGTACTGGGGTCCACTCTAACTCTCAGATTTGGTTCGTTGCGTGGTTATCCTTCAACCTTAGTATCCACTCCTATAATAAGTGTGGAAAATCATAGAAAAAGACTTCATGTAAATCAGTAAACACGTATTTCTCAAGATATTTACAGAGTGATATTCTAGGGTTTCGGTTATTTTTCTGTGAAAACTCCAGCTCTTTTTTCTTTAGCTAGCTTTTGATCTCTGCTTTTGTGGGATTCCATGGTCTCAACATCCCCTTCTAGTGGTTCATTGCTCTCTGCCCTAATATTTTCTTGATCTGCCTCCAACAGACCTTCAACTTATCTCATCTACTAAATCCTCTTCTGTCTCTACCAATGACAACGTAACCATTTGATGGGTCTTATATCCTTTCTGAGTTTATTGACCCAGGGTTCATGTCTATTTGGGTTTCCAACAAAGCCTCTAAAACTATCGGCCCTCTTGGTAAATCAGAAGGCAACACAACACACAAGGTTCCCCGCGCCGTCTAACCTGAGATAGTATCAATGGGTGGCTGCAACACACAGGTGTTTACAGCCTAGGATTGAGTGGGAGATCTAATAACTGTGTACATGGAGTACTACTGTAGCTTATTAACGCAGTGTACCATTATTCTCGATTAATGCAAGAAATATAACGACTCATTCATTTATCCCATCTATATCTACTAAGATGATAAATAAATATATGCATTCAATCACATAACACATATATTACTGTGGTTCACCCCCTCTTGGGCTACGTCCACAAAGATTTGGCTCTGGACTCTTTTATTATTTTCGTTCTGTCATTACAACGCCGTGCGCTTTACAATTCCCTTCTGCTGGTTCAAGATCTATTATGAGGCAGACTAGATTGCACTAGGCTCCTCAGCCTGCGATCTAACCCTCAAGATATACCCTCCTCTCGCCTCTCTAGCTCAACAACTTACAAAAATAGGTTATACAACAAAATATTACATATCGACTCATTACAAATAATGACTAGTATTTTTAATAACCCGCTCATTACAACAACTATCTCCCTCTCCTTGATACCTAGATACTATATTTATACGTTTCTGGGACTTCAGCCATTACAATACATTACAAAAACCCTAACCCTACCGTTGTTAGGTCTTCCATGCATGCACACGTGTTGTTCTTCCTTCCAGCTGTTGCTTTCCTCGTGCATGCCTTCTTTCCTAAAATTGCCTTGCTTTCCACTTTGGTCTGCTTCCAACAGTTTACAATGCCATTTCCTCCACAATCTAGTACCAGAGATGCACAGGATGGAGGCAATATATATGGCACTGGCCTCTTCCCTTAATTTTTTTTTTTTTATATGGTTAGTTGCAAATGGTAAGATCCCGACCTGAGATATTCTGCTTTGCCGGGGATGGGAGAGTCCCAATATGTGTTCACTTTGTCGCAAAAGTTTTGAATCTATCTCCCACATATTTTTGGATTGCATCTTCACCAAAACTGTTTGGATTAAGCTTACTCACATCCTTAATCTCCAAACAATGTGTATGGGCACAACCTTACATGATTGCCTGGAGAATTAGGCATTGAAGGAATCCACCCTTTCTTAAATCCCAACATTAGTCTACTGGTATATTTGGCTAGGTCGCAACAGGGCGATCTTTGAAAACTCACCCGTCTCCTTAAATTCTATATCCTTCAGAATAATGGGCGACTTGAAGATTGAAAAGAATAAGAGGACTCCTGCTCCATGGTTTATACAACCTTATATACAAATGGAAGGTAATAATGCTTGGTTTGATGGTGCATCACAAAATGTAGGTCTATGCTGTGGGTCCGACGGATTGATAATACGAACTGATCACTCGAAGATTACTTGGACTTACAATTGTGGAACTTGATCCAACACCGAAGCATAATTTCTCGATGTCCGGGATACCCTTCTACTGACTACTAGACATAATATTCTAGATCTTCATGTGAGGGGGACTCAAGGATCATCATCGACTGGTTAAACAAAAAGTTTTAGATTCAAGCCATTGCACTTGAATGCTGGAAAGATAGGATCACTGATCTCATATAGGCTTTCACTCAGATTAGTTTTACACATATATACAGGGAAACAAATGTGGAGGCAGATTCTCTGTCAAAAAAAGCACTATCAAATTTGAATGGTACTTTGACTTATCCACATTGGACAAATGGACATGAGAGTCCTCAATGTATCTCACTCTTTTAGTTTTGATATTTTAGCTTGGTCTCGATGCTTTTTTGCTTCTTCCCTTGTATGGAAGTTTTGATCGTATATCTACTAGCTAGATCAAATGTGATAGGAATAGATAGGCTCATCTATTTCCACTGATTATGGGATCAGTTACTTATGTATGGATCTATTTATAGGACCAGTTTGGTATGAAGGGAACAATTTATATCTTCATTGTAATGGCATGGAATTGTATCTTTTTGGTTTTCAAAACCATATATAATACAAGTGAAAATTTTCTTCTGGAAAAAAAGAGAGACTCAGATTGAGTATTCTTTACAATTTTATTTCTACTTTTGAACATGGTGGAAAGAAAAGTACCATAATTTTTATTAAGGGTAAATTTATGTCTTATATATCATGGAGGATAGGGCAAGTTAAAATGGAATGATGCTTATTCTCTACCTCCTCTATATCACATCACAAATTTTACAAATTTGCTCATCCCAATGTGTTTTTGGGTTTGTCACTATGTCATTAAAAAAGTTCAATGTTTGTTTAAACTCCTATATTCACTATCTCCGTGTGTTGCAAAATTGAGTTAGGAAAAACTGAGTGGGGGTCACCAACTTAGAAAATTGGATACATCAAACTCATCAAGCACTCAAATATGAAAAACTTGGAAAATGTTGGAAAACTCAATGACTTCGAAGACTAAAAAAACTCATGAAATTGCTATCCATATGTAAACAATGCAGGTATTTATATTCCCGTGTTCTACTCTCGTGGACCACTTTGTTATTCTTAGGATCATTGTGGAGGAGTGTTGCAATAATAAAACCAATCTCTGTTGTTTCATTGACTTTAGAAAAGTTTTTGACACAATTTCTAGGACTAACCTTTGAAATAGGTTAGAAGAGTTTAAAGTTTCTTTTGAGTTGTAAGTTGTTGTGGTAAGTTTGTATGGGAACATTATTTCCATGTTTAGAAACACTAAGGGTTGGTAAGAAAAAAATCACTGTGACATAGGAGTCAAGCAAGGTTGCCCCTTTTCCCTTATCCTCCTTGGCATATACATTGACAATTTAGAAGATTGTTTGGAAGATGTAGGCGGTGTCGGCCCAACTCTCGTTGGTATAGGCATCATTCTTCTTTTTATGTTGATGATATTGTTTTATGGTGAGGATTCCCTATGACCTCGATAAGCAACTAAGAATTCTCAAGGACTCATTCTCTAGTATGAGTATGACTATGAACATTGGCAAAACCTAGGTTATAATAATTAAATCCAAAAATATCACCTATGATGCTTTCGTATATGACAATAATAGAGTGAAGGAAGTGATTTCATACAAATATCACATAATCGATATTCATCACAAGCTCAATTAGAACTATAGTGTTGAGAAAATGATAAGTGGAGGGTGGAAAGCTTATTATGGGCTTGAAAGAAATTGTAAATTAGTGGACCTTTGGCTATGGGATAAGAAAAAACTCTTCTTTGAAACTCCTGTCACCTTTGTTATCTTATATGGATGTGAAGTTTTGTGATGCACTGTCTCAAGAATTTTATAACTTATAATCTTGGAGAAAGATAGTGCAGATTCAAAAGAATTTTATAACTTATAATCTCAAAATTAAAGGAAATACGCCTATCCTTCTCATAGAAGAGAGCCTTTCCACCATTGATATTATATCTATGATTATATACCTAATGTACAAGAACAAAATAAGCAACATGGATGTCAAGAGGCTCCACAAAATTGCTTCAAACCACCAATGGCTCAAGCAAGGATAGCATAAAGATGCAAGTCTCGGCTAAATCATTTGGGAATACAGGAAGAAGTCATTTTGTATAATATTGATAATATTAAAAATATTATTACATCTAAATTTAAGCAGAAATTGTGGTGAAATAAATAACTAAATGATTAAAAAATTAAGATACTACAAGGTGGTCAACCCTAATCTAGAAGATCTAAAGTATCTCTCGGTTTTGACTAGTATAAATAAGAAAATTAACATTGCTAAAATAAGAACAAACACTCATGATGACAATTTTCAAAACACCGTGGGATGAAAGAATCAATCATCTTTGTGACACGAAAAGTGTTGAAGATGAAAAACACTACCTCTTAGAGTTCCCTATGTATCCTCAAATTAGATCTCAATTTCAAAATATTTGTCATGATACCAACCTTCCTAACCTTTTAAGTAATCAACATTGTGGTGATCTTGTAACACTTCTTTTAATGTTTTTAGAGCATAGAAAAAAATTCTAAATAAATCCAAGTAATCTCTTACCTTTATCAAGCTCTGATAGAACAATTCTGGTCTCAATCGACATTAATCATCATCATCACAACCTTTTAAAAAAATAATAAATAAATCTAGACATTTTCTACTTTTTCCTTCTCTTATAAATACCAACTTCCAAGATACCATTTGCTTTGCCAAGCACGCTTGAGATCAACCACTTTTCAAACAATAAAGATGAAGCAACTTTTTTTTGGTAAATAAAAAGATAAATTTATAATAAAAAAATGTATTTGTTACCATTAATGATGATGTTTCCCATCCCTAAGACCATAAGAGAATTTGACTAAATATTCTTTAGAATTTCATTTCTATGTTTGAATGTGGTGGAAATGGAAGTATGGATATCATTATGGTTTTTGTAAACGAGGGAACTTGAAGTGTAGTTAAATTATGAAATTAAGTAAAGTTGTATCTTATATTGTTAAGGATCGGGGAATTTAAAAGGGAATGGTGTTTATCTTCATCCTCCTTTGTATCTCAAATTTTACAAATTTTCTAATCCCAAGGTGTTTTTGGGTTAGTTCAACGATTAGTTTCATTATGCCTTCCCTCTGTTAGAAAAAAGTACAAGGTTTGTTTAAACCCCTAGAATTACTATCCATATGTGTTGTAAAACTTAGTGCTAGGAAACAATTAGTAGGGGTCATCACCTTGGGAAATTGGAAAACTCCAGATAAAAATCTCTAAAAACTTAGAGAGCACTCAAACCTAAAAAACTTGGATAAAGTATGAAAACTCAATGAATCAAAAACTTGCAAAAATAATAGTTTTGTAACATTACTATCCATAGATAAATTGATCTGGATTGGATCATAATATGATTTGTAATCTATCTTAGTACTTTCTAGGTGGAAAAAGTGGAGGAATTGGCTTGTAGAGCTACTTTGAAGCATTAAACGACAATTTTTAGGGTTACAAGGTTCGAAACCTAGGTCTACACCCTCGACAATGTTCTACACATCGACACCTTTACAACGGTGCAAGAATCACCTCAACCAGAGCTCATATGTAAAAGTTATGCCTCCGTAAGTTGGCCTATTTTTTTGACCATGATGGTACAAGTGGATGCCACGTCAACCCCCATTACTCACACATGTGGGGATAGCCATGTGTGAAATTTCAAGAAGATTCTAGGAGGTACAAGCCTTATCACTAATTGAAGGTTGAGGAATTCAAAACCTCAACCACAAAAGGCTATTGGGCTATGTTAAATATTAGGCCTCTAGGAGGAGTTCAATTATTTTGTATTGTACTTGTTCCATAGATGAGAAGAGCATCCAAGGAGTGGGATTTGAGAGCATAACGGAGGTAGAAAGAAGAGTATGTAGTATCCAATCAGGCTACTGAGTCCATAGTGAGTGCCTTCCTTTATTTGTACTTGCATTTCATCATCGAAGAAAAAAGAGCAAAGCATATGCCTCACCTTCTAGCCGAGTTTTCTCCCGTATTAGGTTTCCTAGGATATATCTCGTGTCCATTTGTGTGTGGATGGGGTGTTGTTTTGCTCGTTTCTTTCATTTTTTGTATTTCAATTATTTCATTAATTTGAGTATTAGGCTAGTGATTACCATATTTCCCACAAATAAATTGTATTGTAGCAAAATCAATTATACCATAAACACAAAGAATTTACCTTAGAAACCAAAGTAGGAAAACCAATGTTCAATGGTTGCTCAGAGATCTTATTCAAGCAATATGGTTACAATGCAGTTAATGGCTTGTTGATGCATGCTAAATGCCCCTCAACAAACAAGGGTACTCCATGGTGTGAAGTCCAATCATAATTCACAGTTTTTGGTGTGGATAACATATCCATATTTTGGCTCGACAGTCATTATTGGGGATGAATGAATATGGGGGTTTGATATGAAAAATGCAAGATGCAATATGAATTAATCTAAATGATAAAAACAAACTATTATAGCCTTGATCTGTATTATATAGAGAAAAAAAATGAAAGGCAGGAATATGAAAGGAAACACACACATACAAATATTACAAAGAGCACAGTAATACAGTGAAACCCAAATATATTAATGAATGAAATAGGAAAATATTGTAAAATGAAAAGCAATACAAACTAGCTAGAATGTTGGTATCTTACCTTTGAAGAGAGAGGTGTCAATTACACTCATTTGCAAGGTCCATTACATGAGGCCGAAATGGTATCTTAACATAAAGTATTAAACCCTAAGAGGAAAAAACTCTAAGAAGTAAAAACCTTAAAGATCCAAAACCCTAACTTTAGGAGACAAATATATAAAAGGATTACATGCCCCGAGGTGGCTAGTTGATATGTCAACATCACGGGGGTACAAATTTTGCATATAATCTCCAATTGGGTGCACAATAGCTCATTGAAAATATCTAAAAATGAGTACAATTATTGGAAAAACTAGGGTGGCCATGGCCAACAAAGGCCCCTGAATGGCCAAAAAAATCGTTTAAGGCCTCAAAATAGCCCCAAGAGTTTAGGACCCAAAAAGTGTAGATAAGTTTTTTTACCAAGATGGAGAACCATGTTGAGTTAGTGGAAGAGGTGGGTGGCCATCGATGTTCACCTGGATCAATCCTCCCCCTTTATGAAGCAATGGTCCCCATTGCATCAAGTTTCCTCATCAAATGGGGAAACTTTTGCTTAATTTGACCATTGGTGAACCACTTTCCTTGGTGAAGAAGCTATACTACTTTGACAACTCGATAGAGTTGTATGTTCTACTGGTGGGTGTCCTTCATCTTGGTGTCCATGATTTGATCCACTATACCCTTATCAATGCAGTCGATATTGAGTTATGTAGGGGATAAATGCTCAACCACCTCCGAAATGTCAAAGAGGGGTGGAAAATATGGTCGAAGCAACTCCACATTAAATACTGGGTGCAAGCCAATGAAAAGGGGAATAGTCAATTCAAAATCATTCTCCCCCACATCCTTCATGATGGTTTGTTGATGTGTTTTCCTGACACCCATATAATAGGTGATTGGGGTACATATTTGAACCTATGCCTCTTTCAAATGGATACCAATTTGTTTTTTCAAATTTGGAAAGTGCCAAATAACCTCCACTTATTGATCATAAAGGCCCAACAAGTTTTTAAGAATTCTGAACCAATTTCAGTATTGTAGTTCTTCATCATGAAAATCTAGCAGGGATGGTTTATCTTGAACAAAAAGAGAAGAAAATAAAAAGATACTAAAAGAAGGAAATTTCTTGTTTCCATCTTATCACCGAATATCCCTATGTGTCAGCTTCATCTAGCATTTTACAGAATCTAAAACATAGGTCATATGCCCAACATATGCCAATTTTATTTCACTTTGCTAAATGACCTCACTCCTCAATATACTATTGTCTTCCCATGCTCAACCATTTTCATTACTATCTACTCTGCATACTTAGTCATTTTTACTACTCTCCATATTCCATACTTAGTCATTTTCCTCACTCTCCACTTTCCTTACTCTCCACACTCCATACTTAGTCATTTTCCCTTACTCTCCATACTTAGTCATTTTCAATACTCTCCATACACATTTACTTAGTCATTTTTAATGAATGTGGATGCAAGAGTACTTCCCTCATTTCCATCTTCCACTTATATTCAAGATCCTGCATTTCCGCAATCCTCAATTCACACCTTCATTTCCGTACACCCAAATTGCACCCTCATGACTTAGCTAATTTTATTGAGTTTTACACTTAGTTTTTACTAATTCTTACACTTAATTTATTTTTCACTTTTGAATGTGAATGATCAAATCCTGTCACTGAGAGGGGGGGGGGGGGGAATCAGTGAATCAGTGACACAACGATTATATTAATTTTTCATTTATTAATGCAAACAAAATTTTAACATAGTATTTTATCGTGGAACCCAATTGGGAAAACCACAAACTCATTTCTATTAACTGCAAAAATTGTTTTACATGTTACATAGAAGGAAGATATACTTCCTCTTTGATCAACACTGTTATCGCATAGTTTCTAGCTGGGAGAAAAGGCTATAAGGTAGAGGGCCAAACTGGCGTAACAAGAACCTATCCCACCTAATGTCACCACGATGGGATGGTTCTTTCTCTTTAGGGAGGTGAGACCCAGGGGAGACGTCCCCGGTGACCTAGGGCTTTGAAGAGGTTAAAGGATAATCAGACAATGACAAGTTTCCCCCTTCACAGATCACCACCAAAATAGATAGTCCAACTTATAGCCAATAAAGATAACCAAGTAGGATCCTTGCCCGAGAACAAAGCAACAATAAACTGATATATGCAAGCTTTGGTTAGTACTTCATATATATCAAAGACTATATGATATTCAATATAAGCAATTTGAAAGTAAATGTTGACAAAGTCAGTGTTTACAAAATGGAAATAAAGGTAATGTCACTTCACCAATAAATACTAGAACGATATGGCATTCAATGCAAAAAATCAATACTTAACTCAATTAATGCCTTTAACTACCATTCAATTGCTCATAAAATGAAATGTTGCTACATTAAAGATGTAATAACCAAGGATGACATCAACAACTAGGGTCAGTAAGTTAGGTGAGCTTAGTGTAGTTAGGGTTTGAAATTCAAGTTTTGAGAGAGTTTGTGATCAATTTCCACTTCAACGTTGGAGGTCTTGAGATCAGTGCCTTCTAGGGTAAAATGGAGTCAATTTAAAGGAGGACGCAAGGGTTGAAGGAGGATGGCTAAGGACTGGAGGGAAGAGCTCTGAAGTGTTGCTATGGCAGGGGCTCAGAGACAAAACCCTAGGGGAGAGAGGCTCACTCCAGTGTTGCTATGGCTAGGCCTCATTCTCTCTCCTCCTTCCTTAGATGGAAAAAACGACTAGCATGAAAGATAAAGTCAAGACAAGAGAGTCAAATGAGGGAGGGTGTTGCTACAACAAGGCTCTATCATCAAACCTTAGAAGAAAAACAGCCCTAAGTGTTGATAACCTAGGCCTGGGACGTATTCTCCTTCTTGAGCTCAAATAGGTACAGCTAGCAAAGGGGAAGAGGAGAAAGGAGTGTAGCTACAACTAGGCTCTCTTTTCCTCTTCAATGGCTGAAAAATTATCTATTAGGGGACATGAGACAAGAACCTACTTGTGTGCTTGTCACCTAGGGTTTTAATCAACAAATTATAAACATATGCAAGAATATAAGACTACAACCATTCATTCAAGAAGTTTTGCAGAAAAAACACTTACATATCACCATGAAATAGCATGCAAACCCTAGTTGTAACACCTTCCTTCAAGAGAAATGCCAAAATATGCCAAAAATGTATTCCTTCAACACGTGCGCCTTCCCTAAATCAGCCAAGTACCCAAGATGGGGCAGAAATTTCAGACCTCACTAACGAGTGAGTGAGTTGTGATGAAAAAATGAGAGTGCAAATATCTCATTTATACAAAACCTTGACCTAATTTTACATTTTAGGTCAGGTAAAAGACCGACAAGGCCAAATTATCAAAATCATATTGTTTTACATTAAATTTTCAAATAAAAACCTTAAATAAGCAAAAAAGAGAGTAAAATCCCCTCTAAGGGAGGCGCTAGCCCTTTCTAGGGAAAATGAAACATCCTGGAGAAAAATGTTAGCCCTCCAGGGGCTTCTCCAACATGCCACATGTGCCATTGCTGCCCATTCTACCTCCAAAGACGTCCAATAGGTTGGATGACGTCATGGTCATCAAAGGTGATGTCCCAGGCCTTCCAAGGCCAACGTCTCAGTGAAAAGGGCTCATCCCCCTAGGCTAAGCTATGTCGGGGTACCTATGGTGGAACATCCTCTTCCTCTCTGGTGCAAAGAGTCCGATCAACCTCTGTCCTATCTATGCTCCCTGATGGGGTCTCAACATCCATCTGGTGGGCTCTTCATCTCCATGGAGGTCCGAACTGATCATCTACCCATGTGTACCGGTCCAAATGGTACCTTTCCGTCGGGTATGGTCTTGTACATCAAAGGCTACGCCCTCCATGGGCTCATCAGTCACATGGATCATAGCAATGCCAATCATATTTCATCATTAATATTATTAAACACATGCATAAAATACCTAATACATCAATCAATAGCTCAAAGATGTTACACAAGCCTGCAATACAAGTCTGGGGAAAAGGACAAGGCTTCCTATTGGGCTAGTGTCCACAAAAAAAGGAAAGTTCCCAGAAATACCTCTTCCAAGCCATGTAAGTGGGTAGTGTGGTCAGGGGATGTCCAAGCATCTGGGTGCAATGATGACCAAGGGTGCAAATATGTTACCTGTGGGTGCCTTTGTAGAAGGCGAGTTGTCCTTGTCATGGATGCATTTTTTCCAAGCCCATTCTTGCCTTTATTCCTTTTATTCTTTCTATTCTTTTATTTTCTTTTTTGTTCAAAAGCTAATCAAGGGACACTGCCTTGGCATGGTGACCAGAGCTGACACCGTTACTCACAAGTATTTTCGTAGAGATGAGAAGGTCGACTCGTGATGAGACCCCCTTTCCCTTGGCCATGCAACCAAGAGTCACTGCCCTGGCATGGTATCAAGCTGGTAGCAATGCAATACTGCTAGGTACCCATGGACCTAATAGGTTGGCTCATGATGAGACCCCCTATCCTCTGATTAGGTCTTGTTTTATTATTTTTTTTCGGGTCCCTCTTGTTTCTTGTTGAGAATCTTTTTATTGCATTCTCGGGGATCCCTGGGTGAAGCATCTCGAGGTTCATTTTAGGCTTTTATCTTTTACCAACTTGCTTTTACCTTCTGGGCCTTTAACCCCTTCTTCCCATGAGGTAAGGTGCAGTTCTGAAATAGGTCAACCCAATTCCTGGACAAGGGGAATGGGATATGTGAGTGGGGAAACAAGATGTAAGAGTGGTGCTATGATGGGAGTGGACGATGGCTTTTCAGAAATCCCCCCAGTGGAAAACCAAAACCTACAGACACAAGCTTGCTAGGGCACCCTGTCAATCCCCCCAAACATGGTCAAGTGAGAAAATGTAAGATCCAAGCAGTCATTAGAGATAAGAGGAATCAAATGCATATATTTAAAGGTTTCAATGATCAAAAGTGACACATACCATGATACCTGGACCAATTACCTCATGGAGCAAGAGCCTCTTTTGATATAGGACCAATATGTTGGTGATGGATGCTGCTGCTGCTGTCAAGACAAAAGATGATGAGAGAAAAAGATGGGCCCTCCAGGGCCATGCTTAGGTCAATCCTTCTCTTGGTACTCCATGTATAGGACCTGTGGGCTTCGAGACATGATCTCCTAGTTATCCCTAAAAAGTGGGGATAACAAGCACCAACTCAACAGGATGCACCCACACCCTGGTTTACCAACATCAATTGGTAGGAGACTACGCCCCTCTGTTTAGTCAGCTAAAATTGACAAGGAAGCACCAACTCCCTTTGCAGGCACCAACTTGCCCTTGCACCACCCAACCACCCTTAATTCATAGGTATTAGCTTTTCTTCCTGGAATCTGCTTCATCTTTTGATCATCTGACCTGGACCACAAAGACACATTATTCTCAACACTCTTCCATGATTATATACTCTTCAAATAGTGTGAGTGTGACACAACTGTGTCCCTTCATTTCGACCATCGCACCTCTTCGATTAATTAGTCTTAATTAATGTTTATTGATTTTATCGAGAAGGTTTTTCATAAATTGATCACAATCATGGATCAATTTAATCCCTTATACTCAATCCAAAATCTCTATTATTTTCACAGAGACCAAATTCTACGGAGGCGCTTCCTTCAAGCCATTTCATATGATCGAGCATTAATGGACCACGAGCTTACTGAATATAACGACACATTATAATTTCCTTTTAAAAATCTTATAGAATATGACCAATGATGGCGACCTCGCATTAGGTGAGATGATCTCTTGAGCATTTATCGATTCAACGGTCACGATTTGCAAGATACCAGATATATAAAATATGCAGAACAGAATCGAAATGCTAGAAATAACAGATTATTATTGACCTTTATTACATCCGAATACATTAATCTACCTATGTGCGGGTTAGGACCTTAACACGATTCATTCTTATGATGAGATGGATGGCTGACGGGATTTCGACACTTTGCCCTTCGGGTCTTCGTTACATCCAACCTTTCAAAACTCCCGATTGCGATATTTCTGATCATATCAGATGACTCACATTACATATCAGAACCAGATCAATGGATATCATTAATCCTTACACTCATCCTTTATTGCTTAATCCAATGGCCAAGACTTAATCAAGCAATGAGATGTATGGTTTTCGTAATTTCGGCACTTTTCCCTTCGGGTTTTCCTGACTTCCAACATTTCAAATCTCCCGAAGTTGTTAATATACTGATGCGTGTCCCTTTCTTGATCAACGGTCTAGATCCTTTCACATCTCCAGGCTTTGAAATTCTCAAGACTTAACTCTCACTGTAGTATGATCAATGGTTGAGAGCACTCTCGAAGGGATCTTTCAGATCAAACAACTTATGTATGCTTCAGGACTTCGGCATTCGGGACTTTCAATTCTCAAATTCTCGTTTTCTCCCAGATCATTTCACCCGGAGTCCACGATCCAGCGATGCGTGTCCTCTTTAATCCAATGGCTATCCTTTACTCTGAGACTCCAGCCTTCGACAATCTCAAACCTTTCTTCTTTGCATTTTCCCAGAGTAGTTTCACCCGAAGTTCACGATCCATTGACACGTACCCTCCTGCACAATCAACGATCAGGAATGCTCCCAAAGTGATATTTTAGATCAGACGTCTCGTGTCCACTTTGGGTCTCCGACATTCAGGACTTTGGGACATTGGGTGAGTGCAGTGGTAAAAAATCCTGAAGAAAAAACTCCTGGAGTGACGTAACTACTTACATCACTTGATGACGTGTCACGTTCCGAGTAGCTACCACGTGTCACTCAGATTTTTGATTTTCACGTACCTAAAATGCCAACTCAACTTGACACTTGTCAGTGTCTGATTGCACCACATGTCATTGTTGACATGGTCTGCTGACGTGGTCTGCCATGTGTCCTCCTCAAATCAATGATCCACAACCCTCTGTGATCCAATGGTCCAGATCTTGTTGGGATTTCACGTTTCGCAAAGTTGGAGGATGGCTCTCGGCCTTATCCTCTTCGCAGTTATACTGGATCCGACGACTATTGTTCCTCGACGCTCAGATCCAACAGATACGATCTTTCAATGGTCCTCAAGCCCATAGTCACTCATATGACTAATGTGCATTATATTAGATGATCAACACGGTCAACCTCTTGATCGGACGACTGCTGAGGATTCTAACTTTGATCGGACAGTTGCTGAGATTACACTTTTTTTTCCGAATTTTGATCTCTGTGTTTGTTAACCCTCCTAATATTTTATCATAGGAACATTGTTGATCCTATCATGATCAACAATAATCATGAATTTCTTCTCTGTGTAATGCGTTATTCCTTCTGAGATTTGGTATTTCAATCATACTGTTTGACAACTTCTGCTGACTGATATACTGTTGACATCACTGAAAACACATGAATGAAAATTTGTCCAACAATCTCCCCCTTTGTCATTGAGGTAAACACACCAAATTCATACACAATCTCCCCCTGTGGTGATGCTTCTGTCCTCTGAAGTTACTCTCCCCCTTTGGCATCAATGGAAACGGGTTTCTTCTCTTATGATCTGTCTGTATAAACACTCTTTTTATATTTTGACACCTAGTATTTCCTTCTGCAATCACACTTTTTCTTGTCATAACTGAATGACTCCTTCTGACGTTGATTGCAATCTCCCCTTGAATAGGTGCCAATTGATGCATTATTTTCTTAAGATATTTAGGTAGGAAGAAGGATTACTTCCATTTTTTTCCTGAGATATTCAAATACATCTCTTCTTAAGGGTTTTGTAAAAATATCTACCACCTGTTCTTGTGTTGGAACATATTCCAATTTAATGTTCTTGTTTTCAGCCTGATCTCTTAGATAGTGGTACTTTATGGGAATGTGTTTCGATTTTGAGTGCTGGACAGGGTTTTTAGAGAGACTTATCACACTTGTATTATCACAATGGATAGTTGTGGGTTCTTCAAATGCTATTTTGATGTCTTGTAGGGTTTGTTTCATCCATTCCACTTGTGTGCAACATTCTGCTGCTGCAATATACTCAGATTCAGTGCTAGACAGAGAAATTGAGGACTGTTTCTTGCTTATCCAAGAAACTAGTGATTCTCCCAAAAAGAATGCTCCTCCACTTGTACTTTTTCTATCATTTGCACTTTCTGCCCAATCAACATCTGAATAGGATTTTAATGTGAATGAGTCCTTGCTAGGGTACCAGAAACCAATATCTATGGTTCCTTTCAAATATCTAAATATTATTTTTACATATTGAACATGGCTCACCTTTGGTTCTTCTTGGAATCTAGCCACCATCCCAATAGCTTGCTTGACATCAGGTCTAGAAGCTGTTACATAGAACAAACTACCAATCATTGATCTGTAGTGTTTTGGATCTACAACTTTGGACTCATCATCTTTTCTTAGTTTGCATCCAACTGTCAGAGGTGTACTAACATGTTTTCAATCCTCCAACTGGAATCTCTTAAGCATATCCTTAACATATTTAGACTGATGGATAAAGACTCCATTTTTGGACTGTATTATTTGTAATCTGAGGAAGAAATTTAGTTTGCCAAGCAAAGACATTTCAAATTCTTGTTGCATCATCTTAACAAAGTCATTACTCATTTTTATATTATCACTACCAAATATAATATCATCAACATACACTTCCACAATGATCAAATTATTACCATCAATTTTGCAATAAAGATTGCTGTTTGTTGATCACCTTTTTAGGCCTTGTTTTTGTATATAAGAGTCTAGCCTTGCATACCATGCTCTGGGTGCTTGTTTTAGTCCATAGAGTGCTTTCTTTAATTTACAAACATAGTCTCTTTATTTTTTAATTGGAACCCTTCTGGTTGCTCAATATAGACTTCCTCTTCTAAATTTCCATTGAGAAATGCTGATTTGACATCCATTTGGTACACTTTATATTTTTTGTAGCTGGAGAAAGCTAAGAACATCCTAATTGCCTATAATATGGCCACAAGTGCAAATATTTCTTCATAGTCTACTCCTTCAACCTGAGCATACGCTTTGCATACTAATCTAGCTTTGTTCCTGATTACTTGTCCATCTTCATTCATTTTATTTTTATATACCCATTTAGTTCCAATGACATTTTTATTTTTTGGTCTAGGAACTAGTTCCCAAGTTTGATTTTTTTTTTGATTTGGTCCAATTCTTCATTCATAGCTTTGATCCAATTCACATCTTTTCATATCTCTTTGATTGAGCTAGCCTCAACATGTGACAACAATGCTATTTCTGTTTGATACAGTAGTTGTCTTCTTGTGTGCACTCCATCATTCATATCTCCAATAATCAGTTCTTCAGGATGATTCTTTTGAATAATTCTTGAGGGTGTCTTTGTATCTCTTATTGGGAATTCTTCTCTTATCTCTCCATATTGACTCTATTATTCGCTTTCACTAGTATCCATATCATCCTCTTCCCTTTTTTTTCATTCTCTTCTACTTCTTCTAGTTGTGTGCCGAATGCCTCATCATAATCTTCATCTTTATTTTTAGATATGGTCTCTTGATTTTTGATCCTTATCATTTTTAGGTCATCCACCTTGACATATGGAATTTCAACAATATTATGTGATCTAATATTGTAGCATATGTATGCATTCTTGTTTGAAGCATATCCAAGAAAAACACCTTCATTAGCTATGGCATCAAAATTTCCAAGACTCTCATCTAGTCTTTTGATGTAGAATTTACTTCCAAAGACCTTGAAGTATTTCACTGATGGAGTTCTTCCAAACCATAGTTCATAAGGGGTCTTATCACTATTAAACTTGAGTTGACCTCTGTTCAATATGTATACTGTTGTGCTTACAACTTCCCTCCAATATCCATCTAACAATTTTTCTTCATTGAGCATAGTCGTTGCAACCTCCTGAATTGTTCTATTATTTCTCTCAGCAATCCCATTTTGTTAAGGTGTTCTGGTAGCAGAGAATTGTCTTTTTATTCCATGAGTTTCACAGAAGACATCTGTTGGCCCTTGACCAAGCTTTGAAGTTACTTGGTCATATTTGACCATTTTTGGGACTTCGACAGCCTGTCGAAGATGGAGCGCCAGACAAAGCAGAGATCAAGGGATCTCGGCCCTCTTTCAGGTCCCTTTTTGGGTTGTTTGACAATGTAACGGGAAAGGAATGTCAGCCCGTGGGTTTACCCACGTTTAGGCCCACTTTTGTAATGTATAAATAAACATCTAGGCATCTAGTAGTGGAGGATTGTATTGTATCTATGTGATATAGGCTAAGTGCCAAGAAGGGATCTGTGTGATCGAGAGTTTTGTGCATTCTGTATAGACTTGCAGAGCTTAGTGCAAGTCCCTGTGTGAATATATAGAAGGCTGTGTGATTAAAGGAGAGGAATAAGGACCTAGCGAGCTGCACAGATCTCCTGTCCTTTGTGAAGTAAGGGTTTCTATGGCTTTGTGCTTGTAAACGATTGACCAACGATAATAAAGAAGAAGAGTTGGTGGACGTAGCCCCAGGGTGGGGGTGAACCACGTAAATCTATGTGTTATGCTTTGTGCCTTGACTTGTTGTGCTTATCTCTACTTTTTCTAAGTGCTTTGATATATTTATGCTTTGTGCTTATTAGATGTGTATGAATAGCATATCTGATGTGTATGAAGATGCTTAGTGCTGATCTACTGACTCTAATCTGTTTTACTGTTACTAAGTACTAAGATACCTTATATATAAGTGAATGATGCGATGCTCTGTGCTATCTGCAAAGTATAATAAGGACTGAATACTGATGAATGATCAATGCTAAGTTCTCTATAAGCGATATAATCCCAAATCTGTGTCCCAGGTAAGGTTGCAGACACTTGAGTCTTGCAACCACCCCTGCCTGTACCTTGGGTGAGACTTCATCTGCTTCGTAGGTGTTGCCGAAAGGGTTGGTAGTTAGGGTTTTGTTGGTGTGCTCTTGTAGCATTGAACCTTGGGTCTGCCCCTGTGCCAACAAATGGTTCCATTGCCGGGGACTAAAACTGTGATTGCTAGGAACTGAGGAAGAAGAAGCTTTGTGCAAAGATTAGTCCTGAAAATGTGGAAGCTCTGTGCATGGATCTGTGCCCTAGTGCACAGTAATCCACTTGATCTGAAAATCTATGTGCTAAAGAAGGAAGGGCAGACCTAAAGAAAAGAAGCAATATCTGAACGCTTTGTGCTCTAAGAAAAGTAAAAGTGGAAGTTTCTGAAGAAAAGAGGTCATATATGCAGAAAAGAGGTAAGATATGTAAGCTCTATGCTCTGATAAAGGTAAGAATAGTTAAAAGTTCTTAGATCTGGAAGCTTTGTGCTCTGTAGAAGTAAAATAAGTGAAAAATTTTGTTTCTAGAGTATGGATCTAGGTATGTTTGATAGATTCTGTCCTAGCTTGAAAACTAGGGCTCTGATAGATGAAAGAAAGCTTGATATGAATATATCTGATAATTATAGTGATATATATGATATACCTATGCATAGAAAGAATGTTTGGACTAACAAATGGATGCAAGATCCTAGAAAGAATTTTTTGCAGACTAGCTACCATGATCCTAGTGCGCAATACAGAAGAGGTTGGGGATCATTTAAAAGGAAGAGAGGATTAACACTATGTTACAGTTGCAGGAGACCGAGACATCTTGCTAAGGAATTCTCTGGTGGAAGATCTAGTTGCCTATCTTGCAAATCTTGGGACCATGAAGTATTGGATTTCCGTAGAATGATTACTAAGCTTGAAAGAATGAATTTGAATGAAGAAAACCCTAAGGCAGATCCAGAAATAGTAGAACCCTAGAAAGAATCAAAGAAGGTATTGCTGCATATGAAAGACACCTTGAATGATCACTGACATGTTAGGCTATCAGAGATCTTTAAAGAAAAAGAATGCATTGAATCAAGAATAGGAGACTTCGACATTGAATCTGTCCTTGATGAAGAAACACCAGTCAACATTATGCTAGAGAGAACTTGGGAAGCTATATTGAGGCTTGCTATGATCCCTTCATTAAGAGGAATAAGGTTATTCAGAGGGAAACTGGTAAACCTATGTAGGAGGCTCACTCATATACCTATGAATGTCAATGGAACTTCAACAAAAGAAGATTTTGAGATTATCAAGTTTATTGAGGACAACGCCCCATTTACTATGTTACTTGGAAAACCTTGTATTGAAAGAGATCAAGCCAGAAAGAAGGAAGAAGAATAAGCCTTAGAACAACAGAGACAAGAGTTAAAATATTTTATGAACATAAGGATGATGCAGTTGATTAAAGAACAGGAGAATAGATCGAAGCTATTTGACACTAGAAGCCCAGATGTCAAAGCTACATGAACATTAGAGGACTCACAGAAGATTGAAGTATCTGTCTCAAATGTAGAAGAAGTACTACACTTGAGTCTTAGGAGAGAATCTCAACAGTGCGAAGTGACTATGTCTAAGGAAAATAAGAATCAGAATGGGAAAAGAACCACCGAGATGAAGCTCATGGAGAAGAAGGCTAGAAAGATGAGTAAGAAGAAGGATAAGATTGAAAGGTTACAACAGGTTCCTGAGGGTACCTCACAAATGAAAAAATTGCAGAATTTAAACTTCGTCGAGATATCAGAACAATGACATAGGCCACTTCATCGTGGCAAAGCAATATAACTGTTAGAGGATGATATATCCATTTGACTGCTACTCCGAACAGATCGAAAAGCATTGATGGCTCATCACTAGACCATCGGACCATGCCATAATGGACATAAAACAAATTAATGAGGCTCATACCCGTTGCAAAGAAAACTGTTGCCAAGATCGCCTATTTATCTCATCGCGCCATGCCCAAAGAAAACTTTTGCCAATTGAGGATTTGAAGCCCATAGACTAGAAAGTGTATATAGTGATTATCAAATCCTTGTTGTTCATTCTTGAGCAGTGTTTGATATCATTGTGACCCCGATAATTTATCTTGAGCGCGTATGTTTGAAGAGATTAGTGCCCTTGAAGAATCTGCGAAGGAAGTACTCATTGATCTCAAGACCGAGAAAGTCATGTCAGAAAGAAGGATGTCTACAGGTGTGAAAGCATCATCAACAGGAGGAGTCCAAGCTTCTCCATCGACTACTCATGGAATAGGAACTTCCAGAACCATGACAGAGGCAAGAATGAAGCACAGAGACGAAATTATGAATGCCAAGCTGTTTTCGAGCATTCTACCTACCTACATACCCCCTCTAAGTGGCACCATCAACCAAGACAATGTGCCCAAATATTTTGACTATGATTTGGTCACGTTGTACCTCCTGAAAGGGATACATGCAGTTCGAGCCAACTAGGATAAGCTCACAACATTGAAGTTCAGTGAATTCAACCTTTGCGATAGGAAGGATTACAACATGCTCACCCCGCACAAGTATCTAACCAGGACTAAAGGAAATAATTCGAATATTATCCCATAGCCATGGACCCAGAACCTCACACAGTCCACACTACTCAATGTGATGAAGATCCCACACTTCGGCCGACACCAGGAGGTAAACGCATGCGTGATTTTGCTGTTATCTTGCTACCACGAAGGTTACTTATGGTTGAACCGTTGCATCACTATGGATCCAACCTTGATCAATCAGATCATAGGGCTGAGCATGTATAGCCATGACCCACAATATTTTTACCCTGGAAAGACCTCAGATCAAGCATTAATGCAGAGAATCAAAGATACTTATGGCGGTGTCAAGAAGGGCACGTGAGGTTACAAGGTAACTTTTATCCAGAATGGAGCAGTGCACCTCACATGTCATCTGATCGCAGACAAGATAGTTCACAAGAACCAGCCCACCCAAGTGACTGAATTTGTAGTTGACCTTGCAGGAAAGTGCGCGGAGGGACTACAGATGAATTGGGCGCAGCACCTTGTAAACCAGCTGGAGCTTGATTGCAGAGAAGTGAGATCGGAAGA
>CBVK0100097985.1:0-29996 GCA_900067695.1 Picea abies
GGTGGAATTTCTGTGATGGCTTGGACTTTGAGGGGATCCATGGTAATACCGCTTTGGGAAACGATGAATCCGAGGAGGCGCCCGACAATGACGTAGAACATAGACTTGAGGGGGTTCAAGCGGATGTTGTACTGATGACATCTTTGTAAGATGATCTGTAAATCATCAAGATGTTGGGTGCATTTTTTGGATCGAGATGTGAGATCGTTCAAGTATGCGAGGATGATATGAGCTAGATTGTCAAAAATGTATGTCATAGCCCGTTGGAAAGTTGTGCCAGTGTTTTTTAGGCCAAAAGGCATGACATGATATGCGAAAGTACCCCAAGGGGTGGTGAAAGTGGTTTTGTATTGATCGACTGGATGGATTTGGATTTGATTATAGCTAGAGAAACCGTCCATGAAGGATAAAGCCTCGTGGCCTGCAAAGTTGTCGATAATCTGATCGATGAAAGGCGTTGGAAAGTTGTCTTTGGGACAGGTGTGATTGAGATCGCGAAAGTCCATGCATACACGGATAGTGCCCTATTTTTTGTTAATGGGTATAGGGTTGGAAACCCATGAGGTACAAGCGATGGGGTAGATGAACCCAGCTGCTCGTAAATTGTCAACCTCATCCTTAATGGACGTTGCTTTAGATGGGTGTAGCGGTCGTTGTTTTTGGCGAATTGGTGTGATATCGGGCCATGTGTCTATGTGATGTTTGACAATAGAGGGGTCAAGGCCAAGCATCTCTGTGTATGACCAAGTGAAAATATCCCGATATTCTTGGAAGAGAGCTTTATAGGCGGTGATTTCTTCAAGAGTGCATGCAGCGCCAATGGTAATTTCCTCGATGACTCCATTTCTGATGGAAATATCGAATTTGATGGTAGGGAAAATGTTGGCCATGTTGCCTTCTTCAAAAGCATCAGGGGCAGGGATGGGATTGTTGAACCAGTCGATATGCCCTGATGGGATGAAATCCTTGTTTTCGACTATGTATATGGGGTGTTGGTTAGGAGGCATGAAGGCTTCCTATGGAAAGAAGAGCACTCTGTGGTGGAGCGCATCCCATGGGTAGTCAGGGGTGGTTAATTCCTCGAGTATGTCCTCATCACAGTAGAATTGTCGGGAATACAAGGGATTGTAAAGAGTGATGTCGGTGACTGTTGCCATGTGGTTATCCTCTGGTGATGCATAAGCGGGGGGAATGATGCAATGAGGTTGCAATGGTTCGCTTGACATAAACCAAATATCGAGATATTGAGGAGTACTAGTGGTAGTTGGACATAAAATTTCTGTGGGGAAATGAACTGGAGAATTAGGGGTAAATCCTCGTGTAAGTCATCCAAGAACCACAGAGGAAGAGGGAGTGATTTTGGTTTAGGAGAAATAACATGCAGAATCTCTAGTGATGAGGTAAGGTTAATCATTGATTCTGTAGGGGGCGCAGGGGTTTGAATCAGGGTCGATTGGCGCTGCCTGTATTCAATGATCATAGGACATTGGTAAGTAAAATGATCTAAGGATTCACATACAGAGCAAGGGCATCTCATACATTCATTGATTGAAGTCGTGACATAACGGATGTCAGTGATGTTTGGTAGGGATGATGTAGCTAGCTTGGGTTCGTGCTGGAAGATTTGGTGTATTGCTACTAATGTCTGGCAGAAGTGAGGTAGCGTTGGGCAATGGTGTGTATAATGGCCATATTCTAAACATATGGCACAAGTGAATTTGGTTCACAGCCCTTTGCTACTTTTGTTAGGGGAGGTAGTGGAAATACTTGCTAAAGGGATGAACGGTGATGGTGTTTGATTGAGTTGAATTAGGTTACGTAACTCAGGTAAAGATGGGCATTTTTTGGTTTGGTGTCCATATTTCTCACATAGTGTGCAAGGAGGTTGGACGTGTGGGGGAACTGGAGTTGTGGGCTCCTTCTTCTTTTTCTTGCCCCCAATTGTGGCAGGGAGGTTAGTGAGTGGGGGTGTAGAGGGTATGGTGGGAGTGAGTATGGGAATTGTCATTGGGTTTTCTTCTATTTGGGGCGGAAGGAATGTTTGAGGAACCATCTCTGGTGGATGTAAATACCAAACTGGGATTGCCAACATCATATTAGGGAGAGTAAGCGTTACGACCACTTGGAAATCTTGTATGCCTAGTGGAGGGTAAAAGAAGGGGATTTGAGTAATGGATTGGGGAATTGTTTCCCAAATTGGGACATGGCCTTGGGGTGAGGTGAAATCATGAACTGGTGGAGTCGACGAGTTCACAGAAGGCTCATGAGGGAGGGGCTCTGCGACTAGTAGGAAACCAGATATGAGAGAAGCCTCCCTGGGAGGAAGGGTATTCTCAATGTCAGTTCCTTTGGATTATACAACACATACCTGATTGGAAGGATGAAGGAGCAGTGGCGCACCATGGTAAGTTCCTAACAATGATGGGTCTTTGAAAATTCCAGGACCCATTTCAATGAGTGGGTATGCTTCATGATTAGTGTGGATGAGAGGGAGAATGTTATCGATGTTGGAAGA
The DNA here is from genome assembly GCA_900067695.1 of Picea abies. Classification (NCBI taxonomy): domain Eukaryota; kingdom Viridiplantae; phylum Streptophyta; class Pinopsida; order Pinales; family Pinaceae; genus Picea; species Picea abies. The sequence continues at coordinate 2,516 of CBVK0100097985.1, forward strand.
AGGGTTAGGCTCATAATGTGAAACTTGGTCAATTGTAATGATCTTCCCATTATGGGGGAACATCATGGTTCGAAAAACAGAAGAGGCAATTGCCTTCATAGCGTACATGTAACTACGGCCGAACAAGATATTGTAATCGAGTGGGGCGTCGATAAATTCAATGTCGATGAGAATGGTCTTACCCTCGAGTTCTACAGGGACATTTTGGAAGAGTCCTTCGGGAGAAGATGGTCGTCCATCATAAGCTCTTAAGGTAATGGCAGATGATATGAGTTTGGGGGAACCAAGTTTCTGCCATACAGATTTGGACATGATGCATGTGGATGCGCCTTCATTGATGATGCACCGATGAACTGTGATGTTTCGGATTTTCACTGGGATTTGAAAAGCAATGAGAGCGGGGAGACGAGGCTCTCCACTGTCGAGATCAAATGTGATGAGTTGAGTATCTGCGGGGTCGACTGCGCCCAAGGAGGAAAGTAATGATTTCCGCTGAGTGGGACAAGTTTGAAGGACTTCTAAGACTGACATGGCATCCGGGGATTGTGTTAAGTCATCGACCAAACTATAATTATGAGCTGCCCTAACCTACGGGTTGTGGACATTCCTGTGCAATGAGATGTGAGGGATGCGAAGAGGTGTTTCCGCATTAGGGCGAGGGATCATCAAAGGGGGTCCCATTGGTGGTGGGAGTGTTTTTGGGGGAATGGGAGGAGACTCAGTGGGTGCTCGGTATTGACAATTACGTGTTTGCAGAAGGACTTCTTCCTCACTGTTGAGGAGGATAGTACGATCTGTGAGATTGTTTGGATTGAGATACTATCCCAACTGTGGTGGGGTAGGCTGCATGTCCTGTTGGGTGTTCATCACACCCTGGTGCGGAATAGGGTTCTACAGCACAACTGGGGAAGGTTGTTGCACATATTGTTGTGGGGCCTGCTGAGGGGCAGGTGGTGCTGGAGGATGTGGTCTATTTCCTGAGTCTTTCATCCTCTTAAAATTAACGATTTGGGGGCAATGATGAGTATAATGACTGAACTCACTGCAAAGGGCACAAGGGAAGTTGGTTCGAAGATTATTGTTATTGTTCCCTTGACGTCTGTTTTTATTGCCCCCCTGGGGGTTTTGATTCCCTTGGTTCTGAGTGCCCTCGGTAGGTTGGTTCTTTTGGGGGTGATTCCCGCCTTGACCTGGGTTGTTATTGTTCTGATTTTTTCCTTTCTTTTTGGCATTATTCGATGGATGGGTCGGATTTGTTGTATTCAGCTGTTCAAAATTTTGATATTGCTGAATGGGAGAGGGTTGAACAAAATTCACCCCAACGTGAGGGTGTTCTTGTGGTGAAGCCATGGGCGGTGGGTGAATGGGAAATGGAAAGTATGGATTCTGTGGGGGTAATGATTCGTAAGGTAGATAGGAAGGTGTGGCACTTTTGATAGTACTTAGAGTATAAGATGAGGTAATAGCATTGGACCTCGCGTAATTCAAAAGTCCCTAGGAAACTAGCATGTGGACATGTGGGTCCTTTACTATTCCTTTAACTCCCTATTGTGATTATGATCATGTGGGCATGTATGGGCCCATTCCAAAACCTTTAAACTTCCCTAGTGATTTAATCTAAGAAAGTAAATTTCAACACTATCCTATCTTTGTAGCATATGGGCATGTATGGGCCTGTTACAATCTTGAGATGTGTTTGAAAAATAAACTAAGAGGAGTCCCGAGGGGGCTGTTGTCCTCTCCTAAAGGTTTTAGTCTTTTTAAGGGAGATGAAATTGTCCTACAACCTTTTTCTGATTCTCAAGGTCGCTTTGAAGCGCGAGAGAAGAGCATACTAAACGATTGTTATCCAACTTCTGGTCCCAATGCAAGTTTTATGTGATTACAAATGATTCCAACTTATACTCTTAGTCAAAGCAAGTCATCCATGTGGCAAATTGAAAGAAAAAGAGGAAATAATGATTTTAAACCCCCTAAGGGCCTATGTGTTTTGACTAATCCCTTTATATGGAGAGGGAACTAAGTGTGGTGCAGATTACAACATGCATGAAATCATTTTTAAGAAGGCTTGGGGCCTTCCCCAAATCACAAATAAGCTTACAATGTGTATTTTTCTACACAGGTGTGTGGGTCTCGGAGTAGATAGAGGCGCACTGAGCGCCTATGCACAAACCGAAAAAGAATTTTGGGCGCAGGTGCATAGAGGGCGCTGAACAACACTGTAATTTTGGCGCACGTGCGCACAATGCGCGACTGTGGGCCAATAAACCCGTGCACACCTGTCACATGGTCGTGAAGAAAATTACGAATGAAATTCTCTCAATTCAGTTTTGAATCGGGTGTTTTGCAGGTCGGCTTGGGCCGATTAAGGTACCTGCAGGTTAAATAAACCAAAAGAAGAGCTAGAAAAACCCAAATGGGGTAGGAAATTGATACCTTTCCCCAATGGAGTCGCCAATCTGTTGCGCCTCTTTTGTCACCTAAATGAGCAAAACAGAGGTGCTTACAAGCTTAGTTGGGTTAGCTAAGCAAGACAACAGTAAAGGAAAGGGTTAGAAAAAGAAACATAAAAGACTAAGCTAAGAATTAAACTAAGAAATGAAAGAACAACTAAACTATTGAGCATAAGGACATAAGAACAAAACACCAATAAGACTCATGTCACCAATGGCAAGGATTATATTAGTGAAAAGAAAACACCAAGAAGAAAGAGGACTTTGGGTCCCTTCTTCATCCAAGGGAGGGCTCTTGGACCCCCACAAATAATATCTTCTTACAATTTTGAAAGAAATGGTGAAAGAATCCCAAGCTAATCCACTCAAGAGGTGAGATGGATTGCCCAAATGTAATGATGCTAGTATGCTCTTGATGAGAAAAGAGGATTCCCCAAGAGAATAGCAGCAGCATAACCTTGCAAATGAATTCCTTGAAAATGTAGTGCACCCATGGCCTTGTTTTATAGCACCACTTTGAGGTATTGTGCAACCAACTTATAGTGTGAAAAGGGGTTGTTTAGGGCATTTTTAGGTCTTTGACCAGCCACCCAGTCGGATCCAGCCAAGATTTGGATGTCAAATCAACTTGGAAGCTGAACCATAAGTGGGTGGGAGGCCGACCAATATCATAAATGCGTTGTGATTAGGTGTGCACGGCTTTTAGCGACCACAGTCGTGCATCGTGCGCATGTGCGCTTTTCTTGCATTTCTGGATGGTGCATGTGCGTGCACACCCTGTGTAGTCATAGCGCACTTTGATTTTATCACTGGTTGTATAATTTTGGACCTTTTGGAAATGTTTTTTTGGTAATTTTGGTCCATGGGTGAACTCATAACTGTTTGAAGATGTTGGATTCCTGTAACCATTTGCGGACGAAATTTTAGTGATAACAACGACGAGATGAAGCAGAGACTCTCAATGGAACCTACTTCCAATATCTCTGTTCAATCTAGTTGGATTCTCTCTAGTCTCTCTCAACAGTAGAATTTCCGTGGGGTATGGAGGCCCACAAAATAAAATTATATAGCTCACTCATAGGTTCTGGTTGATTCAGGTTGTTTGCTCGGTTACCTCCATAGCCGTCGGAGCATGATTTCCATGTACTTTCCATGCAATGACTGGCACCTTTGATTGCCACAACGTGGAAGGACTGGGCATCGTTAGATGGACATGTGTCCATCCATGTCAAGTCGTTGTATCTACTTTAAAGAGAATAAGACCTGATTTCGTATGCTTTGTATGAGATGAGATAGACACTTTTTATTGGGTAGAGTGCTCTAAACATATTCATTCTGCAACTCTCTTTTTATTATTCAAAAAAAAAAAACTTTATCTACTAAAATGAGCACTACCACACCATCTATCCCAATGGATATATATATATATATATATATATATAAGGATAATAATATGGCATATAGATATTCTGGCATATAAGGATAATAATATGGCAAATCCCCTAGGTTAATTTATAAGGATACACACATCATTCATAAATTGAAATATACCTGGAATGACACCAACATCACCATCAGATCCATTCCCTAACTAACTGAAGTACACACACATCCATGAACAATCCAATTAAGCACTCCCTAAGTGGTGCGGCTATATTCTGTGAGGCAGCCTTTGTTTTATTGTGGCACATAATATAGTCTTTATATAATACATATGTAACTGAAGAGCCCCCAAACCCCACCTCGTCAAGTACTGATACATTTTTGTTGTAATCAGTCCATCAGAAATGTTAATGGGAATGAACTTACCCGTATATTTTTGTTGTGGTTTAACCGCCCATTAGGATAAAGTGGCTAAAAACCAATCCCAAACTATTTTGGCCCCTAAAATCTGGTGCTTCAAAGCCTCGTAAATCAAAATCAGTAAAACAAAACAGTTAACAAGTTTACCCACAATAATGCTAGCGTGTTCGACAAATTACTAAGACATGGACTTGAAGCTTTGCTTCATTTGCTCTTGTTCAATGTGTTAAACATATAATGTTTTAAGTGACTTAAGTTGGAAAGTGACACATGATTAAATTTATGTTTGAAGTTATTGTATTAAGCACCACTTTATTAACTATTTACAATTTAATGGTTTAAGTGTATTATGTGATCATTATTAAATATTAAATTAATTACTCTTCCATATATATGGAAAATCATCATTTATTTTTAAATACAAGTTTATTATTAAATATTAAATTTATTACTCTTTTAGATATGGAAAATAATCATTTATTTCGAAATACAACTTTATACGGAACAAGTCCCTTATAGACATGGGATTAAATGGAGCGCTGGAAACTGAATGGGACCTTTTCCACATAGCACTTATAGGAGATGGAGCTACTATCAGGGATACAACAGATCAACTAATGTGGAATGGAGGTAACTCATCTGGAAATCTTTCTGTTAAAAATGCTTATTTGGCTCTTATTTCTACAAACGATTTTCTGATTCTAGATGGTTGGAGGCATAAAATATGGAAATGACATCTTCAGCTTAAGATCAAACTTTTCATCTGGTCGGCGACTGAACAAATTTTTTTAACATGGGACTTATTACAAAAAAAAGGTTGGGAAGGACCAAGTTTGTGTATCTTGTGTAAAAGAAGCTCAGAGGATAACAACCATTTATTTCTTGATTGTATGTTCACAAAGATGGTCTGGTAAAGAATAAAAAACATACAAGAGATAAAAATAAACTGGGAAGGCAAGTCACTTTCTGACTGTTTTAATTTATGGATTAAGGATAAAACTATCTCTCCAACTCTTGCAACTATAATTTTTTGGTTTATTTGGAACAGAAGAAATAAAGTTGTTTTCGAGAATGTTGTTCCTTCAACTCACTATGTGGTTATCAAGACCCTGGGGCTCTATAAGAAGCAACCATCAACTCAAAAGTTCACTCCTATAAGAGATTGTTTGGTCACCCAACCAAATGGATTTTCTATTGCTTTTTTTGATGGGGAAACACAGAATGAAAAGAAATTATGTGGAGCAGGGGGGGGCGGTAATTAAAACATTAGACTCTTTAGTCTATAGATGGCATCTAAACAATGATGAAGGTACAAATACTAAGGCAGAACTCATGGGAATATGGGCAAATATTACTCTGGATTTTCATCTAGCCCTCCCAAAACTTCAAGCTCTGGGCGACTCCAAGGTAATTATAGATTGGCTCAACAATAGAGGAAGGCGACAGGCTAGCACTATCGAAGGGTGGAAGCATAGAACAAAGGAACTTATAAATAAATTTCAGGCAACTAGCTTCCATCAAATTTTCAAAGAATTCAACAAGGAGGCAAACCAACTCTCTAAACAAGCTCTCCATGAGCCTGAGGGAAGAATTACATACTACTTATGGGAACCTGGAGGCTTAGGTCCCATGAACCACCTGGCCATGTACTGATATATGTTTTATCAGATATTTTGAGACAGTTATTCCAGTTTTTTTTTGTTAGGTTCATGACTATCACGAGTATGTTAACTCTTGTGATTTTACATTTTGAATGATGTGTTTCCCCGAGCCATGTATGCACACAAAATACCGAACTGTCCTTTTTGGATAAGATTATTATCACTCATGTTAGGGCTGGGATTTTTCTATGAAAGAAATATGTAAAAGAAATTATATCTTAATATAATTTTGAGCTAATTTTCTATTGGAAAAAAAAGTCCCTTATAGACCATGTACTCCTCTCATTTGAGGGTAAATGAGTAAGTAATGTCTTTTTCGTGTACCATGTACTTTTTTTTAAGGTAAATGAGTAAGTAATGTCTTTTTTTGTGTGTACCATGTACTTCTTTCTATTGAGGGTAAATGAGTAAGTAATTGTGTCGAAGGTATTTTTTTTTTGGGAATGTCATCCTTGTAAGGTTTTGTTTTTTGGGTAATTGTTTTTGTTTGTTTGGTTGTACATGAGCTTCCTTCCATCATCTCACAATGGAAACATCACATATAGATAAGCTCTGGAGAATTCTACATGTCTTTGTTGGGTTGTGAGCTAGAAGGAAAGACAATCTTGAACATAGATCTGGAAAGTGTTGAAATGATGTGTAAGTGGTTGGACCATGATCTCTCTAGGTGACAAAATAATGGTTGTTCTTTTTTTTCCAATAGAAAATTTGCCCAATTATATTAGTAAATATAATTTGGTTACAACATCAAGATCCATGACTAGGATCGATCCAGGAGACAGACAATCCCAAAATGGAGAAGCAAGGGAAACTCATTCCCTTCTACAATTTTGATCACATGCCGGAACCAAAAAGGATCTAGAAGAGACCATCAAAAGACAAAACTGATACAAACTAAGAGGGAGATAACTTTCTACGAAATACACTGGAATAGTTAGTAGATAAGTACCAAGCTATCTAAAACAAAATTCCAACTGAAAGACTAAAGACTTAGTATAGACTAAGAAATTGCTTGGAACCTTCAATCCCATTAATCCATTGGTAAAAAGTGATCCGGCCTTCTGGTTCCCTCAATGACAACTTTGAGAGATAATCAACTTCAACATTATATTCCCTATAGATGTGCTCAAAACAGATGTCAAGAAAGGATTTGATTAAATCCTTTATTCTAGACTTCCAACCCTTAATAGTACTTGACTGAAGTCTACCTATATTGGAAATCCAATCAATCACTACTTTAGAATTGCCCGGGACTTGAAGTCTATGGAAAGACATAAGTAAATCCAACTTGAGTGTTGCCCATACTCCCATTAACTCAACTCTAGTATTTTTTCCTCTCCCATAATTAAAAATCCATATAGACTGTTAAGTCTGGATTTTTAAAGACTCCACCAACCCCACATTTTAGGTCGTCCAGTTGGGCAACTCCATCAAACCAAGTTGTGGTGATTACCTTTTTGAAGAAATCATAATAGAATGCAAAGGGGCAGACTTTTTAGATTTTAATTGTCTTTTATGAAGGCCTAAAATTTTATAAATCATCGAGTGGATTGATGGCTTATTCTCCTTGAAAATAGTTGAGTTCCTCTCTAACCAAATAAACCAATAGATGTGTGAAACAATCACTGTAAGAACAAACTTTTCTTCCACCCAGTTTTAAAACACTCATTTAGGGTATTCCTATTCCAACAATTTTTGAAGCTCTGAATCATTTCCAATCTCTCCCACATTGATTTTGCAAAAGAACAATGAATGAAGAGATGATTGGTGTTTTCAATATCTTGAAGACAAAGATGACACCGAGAAGGTCCTTCCCAACCTCTAATTTTTAGATTTTCCCAGGTTAAGATCTTATTCTCTGCTGCCAATGAGATGAAACATTTTATTTTGAGTTGCATGTCCCATTTCCACAGAGCTTGTCTCCACCCTATTACTTTTGTTAATCCCTGAGTTGAAAGCAAAGCCTGATAAGTATTCTTTACAGTGAGGATTCCTGAATTATCGCCTCCAATCCAAAAAAATTCATCTTCTTTGTCTTGGAGATAGGCACCTGAGTCGATAAGGACCCTCCGAAACTGGTTCCATTCATCTGCTAAAACTCCTGAAAGGCCTAAATCAGTACTGGAGATCCACAAGGAGGAGGAGTGATGGTTCATGAGCCTCCTAGCCTGTAAGAGAGAGGTGATATTACGTCTATTTAATTCAGATAAAATATTTAAATAGATGAAAGACTTATCACCCATTCCTAAGATCTCATCTCTACCAAGAGAAATGAGATGACACGAGCCCGACGACCAGCTTAATCAATGTGTGATCAAATGGACTGATTTCAGTAAACCTTTCCAAAATCTGGAAGCCGTATTTAGGTGGAAAGAAGGAGATCTGAACCAGTTTTTAACCGTAGTATGGGGAAGGTACTTATCAATAATCACTTTATTCCAAATACCATCATGTGTTAAAACACGCCAAAGAGAATTTGCAGCCAAGGCCTTGTTGAAATCAAAAATATTTCGCAGACCCCATCCTCCATATTTTTTTGGCAGTCTGAGAAGTTCCCACTTGCAGAGATGATAATGTTTTGATTCATTGTTTCCCTTCTAGAGAAAATTGAACATAATTTTTCTTATATTATTTAACACAGTAAAAGGGATGGTCTCTAGAGGCATCCAGTACACCGATTGACTTTCTAAAATAGACTTCAATAAGGTAAGGCGCCCTCCCAAAGATAGCCATCTTTAGCACCAATTGCCTATCTTCTTTTTCACTTTTTGCAACATCCAGTTCCAATCGTCAACACACTGCATCCCAGTTTTCAAGTGATAAACAAGATATTTGAAACCAATAGAGAGATTAGAGAAAGTAAAAGGCATAAAAGTTCTGTAAGGAGATAAATCCAGAGCCGACAATCCTTCATGGAGGACCGAAGATTTTGTTTCATTTACCTTAAGACCAGAAGCTGAACAAAACAGTTTAATGATCTTGTCAATCTCCCACCATTCACTTAAAGTAGCATTTGACATAATAATGACATCATCTACAAACAAAATATGAAGAATTTTAATAGTTTTGGAGACTTTTATACCAGTCAACAAACCGACGTTTTGACCCTGTTTTAGTAGATGGCTGAGACCTTCCATAACCAAAACAAATAACAGAGGCGATAAAGGGAAATCTTGGCAGAGTCCTTTGTCACTTTTGAAGAAATCAGTGGCCTCCCCATTTAATAAAACAACAAAGGACGAGGAAACAACACAACTCATAATCCAATTAGTCATCCCAATACCCAAACCAATTTGGATTAATATCATCCTTAAAAGATCCCAATTTATACAATCGTAGGCCTTCTGAAGATCCAATTTTAGAACCAAAGATTTTAAATTCTTTATTTTTATACTATGGAGGCATTCATGTACCGTCCCAATAGCATCTTGGATCCAATGACCTCTCAAAAACCCCAGTTTCTCTTCTGAAAGTGATCTGGAGAGTAATGTCTTTAACCTGTTTGCTATGACCTTTGTGATAACTTTGTAACACAGGTTCCATAAGGAAATAGGCATGTAATCCCTGAAATTTAGAGGCTTATTAACTTTTGGGATTAAGGCTAAAAATGTTGAATTGATTCCACTGGAGATGATACCTTTTATTCTCGCTTCTTCCACTATTTCTAAAAGGTCCCCCCCTACTAGATCAAAGTAATGCATAAAAAACTCTATCGTCCAACCATCGGGCCCTGGACTCTTGTCACACTTCAACATAGATAAAACTTCTTTAAGTTCACCCAAGAGAATTAGACTGTACGGGGCCTCGACTTCATTTTCAGTGACAAACCTAGAGTAAAGACTCACCACTTTGACTTGGTCACAAGTCGACGAAGGATCCTATGCTTTGAAAAAAAATAAAAATATTTCACTGCCTCTGCTTTAAGATCCTCCTGACCACTGTGAAGAAAACCCATTTCATCTCTAATTTCCCAAACAAGTTTGTGATTTCTCCTGAAATTGGCAAAGTTATGGAAAAATTTGGTGTTTTGATCACCACTTTTGATCCATATGGCCCTACTCTATTGTCTCCAGAGTTCTTCCTTTTCCTTTAAGTATTTGTTTCTACTTTGTTCAAGATTTTTTAGATATAAATCCTCCTCTATGGTTCTCGAACCTCCCAAAGAGTGTTGGAGAGTGTTCTTAATTTCTTCTCCTAGATTCAACAGAAGTGTGTTTTCTTTTAAATTGTGTAACTTTGCCCAATGTTTAGTTTTGGATTTTAGTTCTTTAAGTTTCCAGACAAACCTTATTTTTTTTCCACGCTCGCCAATGAATTTAGGGTATGTCGAGAGATTTTGAACCATATCAGAGAAATCATGTTCTAACAACCATTGTGAGTTTAATTTGAAAGGGTAAGCCTTGAACAGAGGAGAAATTTCTAACATTAGTAACACCAGAGCATGGTCTGATACAAATGGGTATTCCATCCATGACCTATAAATACCAACACTCGAGAGTAGATCTTCTGACACAATAAACCTGTCCAACCTTTTCTTAATAGCATCCATACCTAATCACCCATTTGGTACCACCTTCCCTGACTCAATATCAATTAGTTTTTTGTTTTGGAAAAGGGCTTTAAAAAAGCCGGCTTAGGACCCCACTGTAGCCGAGCCACCCCAGGTCTCACCCGAAGATAAAGTTAAGTTCAGATCCCCTACAATAACTAGGTTTTTGATAGATAACATTCCAGAATCAGCAACCAGGTTCCTGAACCTTCTTCTCTCCAAACAAGGACCATAGATATTAAGCAAAGAAATCTCCCTTTTGTTAGTTATACAAGATCCTGTCAATAAAATTCCACCAACAGTGAGAAACATAACCAAATTGTAAATGCTCGAATCCCATGTAGCCAACAGTCCACCATAATTACCAAAAGAATTAACCGCACAACAAACCCAATTTGGACGAGAAACATGCATGAAAGATCTTGATTTTTGAGTTGACACCGATGTTTCCTGAAGAAAAACAATATCGGGATAAGTTCTATCCATTACACGTCGAAAGGAGGATGATTTTAGGGTGCCTCTAGTCCCTCTAAGGTTTAGAGAAAGAAAAATCATTATTTTTCTCGAGCCAAGGCCTTCATTGCTCTAAGTGCCCCACTGTCAATGGAAGGACGAGTATCAAGATCCAAGGAAGTCGAAACTGTTGATTTTTTTCGGGCGCTCCTCGTCGTCACTGGAGAGTATTGTATACCCAAGCCCCTAGACTAGGCAAACTATTTCCCTACCCCTCCTTCATGTGAATGGGAATTACTTGTCTCCCCAAAAGAATTACCAGGATCAATAACATAATTACCAAGATAGAGAGGTAGTTGAACCAAGGAGTTAGGATCATGAATAAAAGGTAGTAAGGAATCCAAAACCGCATATAGGTTAGATTCATCTTCTTATGGTTCATGGTAACCTGGGAGGGAAGAGGAGCCATCAAACGGTGGGCTAGTTGGTGGTAAGGGACTGGCCAAAGGAGTAGTAACTGACATAAAAACATGAGGATTAGACTGGTTTAAATCATCAATATGATTTACCAGACAAGAAGGATTAGTTTCACCTCCCAGAGTACTGACCAACAAGATAGCCTTGTCCTGTTGACTCACTGACCCTAAGTAACAATTTTTTTTATCCAACACAAAAGATACATCAACACTTGTAGTCAAATTTCTGAGCCAGTCCGATGCATCCAGAGCATCCTTTTCTAACAGAGACAGTGTGGAATAAAGTACAAGGCATAGGATTCTTAACTTACCCGTCACCATACCCGCCGAATCCGACAAACAAAAATATTCCTGTGGAAACTGGACGGAGCTGAGACTGGTGAAACCAACATACGGGGTATGTATTTCGGTGAAGTGCATAGTCTTTGGATTCTTCATCCTCCACTACAAAACCTTTGCAGTCTTGTCTCAGGTGGCCAGTGCTCCGGCAAAAATTGCATATGAAGGGTAAACCTAAATAATCCAAACACTGAAGAATATGACGTCCTCTCCACTCAATATCCATAACTTTCAGAATCCCATAGTGTATATCCACTTCAACCAAGACTTTCTTGATTTTCCTAGACACTGCCGAGAAAGAGGACTTGTCAACAGAAATAAAAATGCCCAAAGAGTTCCCAATTTCTTGAAGGGCCCCTTCATTCCACAAGTGCAATGGTAAACCGGGGAGAAGGAACCATAGGTGTCTGTGTTGGAAGTATTCAGTAACCAGGTCAAACGCGACCCTCCAGCATTTTATCATAAATCTACCTCCACCAATAACCCATTTACGGCCCAGTAAAAGCGTATCATCATCGGGCGAGTTACAAATAATGTCGAACCATCCTTTTGTTAAGGACAAAAGCTCAGATGTGTATCCTAACAGAGGACCCTAGACTTGCTCAACCCAAATGGGGAGCGACATAGTACACATTTTATTGTAAGAGATCCTCCCCACGAGACCACATAAAGCCAGCCTACACGTATCCTCGATACCTACATCTGAACCCAACACCATCCTCTTTACCACCTTATTCACCTTCCACTATCGACGACCACCCCCGGAATGACCAAAGGTTTTCCCTTCTTTTCTTCAAGAGTCTACAAAGCCCGCTCCACTCGACTCCTCTCTCAAACCAGTTATAGTGGTGTGTGCTTCCACTACCAAGGGTTTTTCAGTTAAGTCGGGAAGGTATTCTGGAAGTGGAGGAACACCATTTGAGTTAAGACTATGAGGGCGAGTGTTTGGGGACGTCAAATCATTAGTGGGATGATTAAAGGAGTTTGTACTATTTCCCATAGAGTCCACAGAGGTGAAAAGACCCTCCGCCTACCATACTCCTTCGTCCTCCACTCCCATTAGAGCTCTAATGTCAACATTAATAACCACCATCCTAGGTGGGGCCATGGGAAAGCTACCTGGGCTCCACTAAACTTGGTTACTTTCTCAGACTCTGTTGTAACAAGTTACCAAGAAGCCACCTGGGCTCCACTAAATCCATTTCTTAACTCCAAATTCAGGTGAATACCAATTACCAAGAACATAAATAAATGGTGGCTAGTTAATGGTAAGGTTAATAAATAGTTTAATAACACTCGCCCTCCACTAAAAAATGATAAAAATTACAAGGAAGTTCATAATCCGCTGAAGTAGGGGGCCAAATAAGAGAAGTAAAGAATCCTAAAAAACTGCTTAAACAATCAAGCAAGGAAGGCAAAATTTCTAAACTAAGGTACCAAACCTTTAAGGTTGTAACCTACACCCAATGGTAACCCAGAAGCACAACATTGAGTGCATGGATTCGGCTTTGGTTCAACGCTGGATTTCCTGAGCCTCCTAAATTCAAAAACCATGGATCGCCATTTCCGCCTTCGCCCCTTGTACTTATATATATATATATATATATGGGAATCACTCTAATAACCATGCACAAAAAAACATTAAATAAATCCCAATAGTTGGCGGTGATCCCCTATCAAGCCTGTAAATAATATTGATTCCCTTGTATGTTAATTTCTAAAGCATGTATCAAAATAGAGGCAAGGATACCGAAATTAAATGTAATAAATGAAGGGGGCATGTAGATACATGTGCCAAGGCTATGGACACTCGTTGGAAGTGGAGCAAGGTTTGTGATTTCGTCGGGGCCATGGATGCTCATTGGTAGCGGAGAAACAAGTTAATACATCTATACGCTTGGTGAAAATATTTATATCCCAAATATATTAGTCCTATGATGGAAACTTCAGCTTGGATCATTGGTGCAAATTTAAATAAATAAACCACATCATTTCATCATTTGACATTGTAGATGAGCCTCGTTGGTCGGTATGCAAATATGATCACTAAAGCTCTCACTAGGTTAGATTTACTAGGACCTGTTATACATTGATTTCAAGATGTCCGAAGGAAATGAAAACATGAGAATGTTTTCACTTCATGTTCATGATCTAGTAATACATAGTAGAGACTCATGGCTTTAGATAATGTGACATCATTTGTTGAGGCACTCAACAACCCCTTTTGTTTTACATTTTCATTTCATAAGGTCGAGAGGTATTTTTTTGTTTATTTATATCATTCAAATGCATTGAGATATTGGTTTGACTTGAGAAAATGATCCTTTATTCATGAACCAGGCTCCTCCTAAACATGATTTTCATTTTACCTTTTAAAGAGTCCCTATTTAGAAGTCAGACCCTTCATATCTTATCCCTACACAATTTGAATGATCATGAAATTATCCTACCTAAATCAGGTCCCTCCCCAAGACTTTTGACTAACAAAAGAACCCAATCCAAATTTTTACCCTGATTTTGACATTAGATGCATTTGTCTCACCTTTCACATAATTCAAACAATTGTGAAAATTACCCTGATTTCGAAACTATGCCTTCCTAAAAAATGTAACACTGATGACAAAATGGCTCAATATTGAAATCTGGATAGATACCCCAAAAGGTAGGCTAAGGATAGTAGCGGCATGTGATATAGATTACAAGATACCCCCAACACATCATTCATCAGCTACTTTCTCATCTTGCACAACTCTGACATGAGCAAGAGAATAAAGGCAAGAGGGAGGGATAATTATAATTAATGGCAAAGGTCAACTCTATGAGAGAAGGGCCCCTAATAGAATATTCAAAAAGTAAATTAAATGATGACCAATTTAGAAAATAGGCCCGATCCATGAATCAAGCCCTTCCCAAAGTGAATTCAAATGTTAAATTACAAATCACCTGATTGCAAAATTCTTTCTCAATCCATGAATCTGGCCCTTTCCAAAAAGCATTCAAGTGGTGATTACAATTTCACTGATTTGAAAATCAAGCCTAATCCATGAATTGGGCCCTTTCCTAAAAGATGTTCAAATGAAAAATAAATGCACCCTTATTACCAAATCAAGGCCCAATCAATGGATTGGGCCATCCCCAAAGTTTGCTCCAAAAGTTAGATGCCATGGTAAAAAAAATTAACTTGATTATCTAATCGACCCTTTTTACTCTTCCTCTCCAACATTCAGATGAAAGGTAATTCATGGCCTGATTTTGCAATTGGGCACATTTTACTTCTAATCATTTCAAAGCTAGATCAATCTTCAAGTCAAATATTCAAAATTAATATCTAAGCATTTTAAACAATCTGCAAATTTCGATGTAGAGAAATTCAAGAAGTTTTTAATGCAATTACATTCCACCCACCATGTTGTTATTGTGTGGAGACTTAAATTTCATATTGAACTTGGCTTTATGTTGAATTGTGATTTGAATGAGATTTGGATTTGGCGATGACTTGTGAATTGAATAAGTTTTAATGATAATGAGGCTTTGTCGTGGATATGAGTTCATGTAAATGAGAAGATGGTTCAAGTAGCGTAAAGCCCAAGTTTTAAGAATAATGCAACTCAAGTGTAAACAAAGCATAAACCAAATAAAGCACCGAACACTAAGCCATGGAGTTAATGTTAACCTTGAACCAAAATTCAAAAGGTAGGGGAGATAACTATAAATTTTCTATTATTACTTCTCAGGCCTTGGATGCCCTTAATTCACAGAGTGAATGGATAGTCAACTATGGTTCCCATCCCATGGTTAAATATGCCTCTCTCTTTTCCTCATTAAAAGAAGTGACAAAAATATAAATCTTTGTAGCAGGATGGTTGTAGAAACATTTAATATCAAAATGGTGCAATCATTGATGTGTATCATGTACCTAGCCTAAGTGCATATTTTTTATCGGTACCCAAACTAACCCAAATTGGTAAGAAAGTAGAGTTTTGGCCAAATCAGTTTGTTGTGAAACACATGCACAACAAATTGTTGTTGTCATTGAGGGTTTCTTGATCCAAAGGACCAACTATTTAAGTTATGTGACTTTACCAAGAAAGAACTAAAGCCAACTACACTCATATATCACACTGACAACTAGAACAGACTATGACAAGAATGAACCAAACATCTAAATTTATGAAGCTTGAAATTGATTGTAACGTATCCAACCTCCTAGTTGAGTAACGTGCTCTGATACCAATTTGTAACATACCTATCCTTCTAGCTGGGTACCGTGCTCTGATACCAAATTGTAATGTTACCCAGCTTAGTACTGAGCAATGTTACTCCAAAATTAAGTGTCCATATTCTACTCTATAGCATTGGTCTACGTATAAATACTTGAAGTAACACGCTCGACCCCAAGCTGGGTCGTTCTACACAAACTTTCCTCTTTTTACACAATTTATAACAACAAAAGCAACACAATACAACTGCCCGCACAAGCATACTGAGCACACAAATTTATTGTGTGTGTAATCCATTATGAACATGTGATCTCTACTGCACGCGCAACCATTATGGCGTTACACGCCAATTCTATTTTTCCTTGTGCGCGTGGACTGCTTCCCTCTGTGTACAAGTAGATCCAGCCTCTTGTGCACATAGATTATTTCCCTGCATGCACAACCATTCTTACTTCACCTCAGAGACTCATGACCATTATCCAAAGGTTAATCTTAACATGAATAACTAACAACAATTGTCACACTCTGCATGTACGACTACAAATACTAAATATCAACACCACACTTACATGTACAAGTAACATTATACAAAATAACAACAATTACATATATGCAACAACATACAAGAATTAAACCCATATTAAACATAGAGAATTAAGCACACAATAAATGAGACAAGCACATAAAGACACAAGCATATTTTATGAAAAGTCATCAACTGCGTGCAGAGTGCAAACATTACTCCTGGCCATAAACTTTTTTTCTCATGTACTTTCGGCAACAGGTCACCATTGAGTTAGGGCGTAGCTCCACCAAGGAAAAAGGGTTCCTAATTCCAGGCTAAGGTATGATAATAAGCGAAATTGCTCAGTCCAAGGTACCACTGTTGCAACTAACCTATACTATTTCATTCCCCACGCGCCTATTCCACCCAAGGAAGTGTGCCCCTTCTCTTCTCACAGTCCCTCGACTGCCCCACTTCCCTTCCAAGGTTCTAGCAATAGGTCAGACATGAAGTCTCAAAGCCCTGCAACTAATTCCCAATGCACCAGGCAACAATTATCAACAAAACTCTCACCTGGAGAGAATGCTTACGGGCCTGACAACCTGTCTCTTTGAAAAAAAATCTCTCACTTGGAGAGAATTCTCATGGGCCTGACAACTTACCTCTTCGACAACAAAACTATAACTACAATACAGAAAACCCATTTACAAGATTTTCTCTGCAGATAAGGTAATGGTCGTGTTTTCTCAATTGGTTCGACCCCTTTTGCACATGAGAATTGTATGAAAAGATCCCCCAAATACACTAAGGCCAATAATATATATTTCATGCCTTAAACTGGACACTTGTCACCTTCAGAAGTAGATTTAGCCACTTGGTGACTCATTCCCATCCCTCCGGAACTTAGGATAAATAAATATCCATAATTACACTTTTCATAAATATTAATAAAATATTCCCTTAGACTTAAGTCCCCCCTTTTTCATTTTTTGGTGGAGTTATCCCCCCATCTCTTTTCGTCTGATCTGTCTGCATGAAACGATGTGATATTATTAATAACTTGAGTATGATTACATTTTACAAGGATAGGCACACTAGCATATTTGTGTCCCGGGTCACCAGCCTCATAACCACATAGGCTCTCCGGCCTCAAGTACATATACATCCACACACACACACACACACACACACACACACACACACATAAAACTCAGTTTGATGCACACTTCTAGGTAATCCCTATGCACTTACTCAAGTGAGCGCAACATTGTGAAATGTGTGCACCCTTCCTTTGTTGTGCAACCATGCACACTTACCCGGGTGTACGCAACATTGTGAAATGTGCACACCCTGTCTTTGATAACAATCCTCACGCGCTACTCAGGTGCGCACAAAACCAAAACTCGGTGCCAACAACTCACTAGCCTATATGTACATTTACATTTACAATTGGTACCAACAACTCACTAGCCGATATGTACAATTAAAAATGGGGTTTGGATTAGGGACATTACATTCCCCTCCCCCTTATTTATGCACTGTCCTCAGTGCATTATATACACATGTACATACAAAATTTCAAAAATCTTCAAAAAGATGCAGATACTCTGCCCACATAGCATCCCCGCGCTCCCAAGTTGCATCCTCAAGACCGTACTAGGTCCATGGCTCCATTATGGAGTTTTTTGACTTTCCGATCCAATATGCAAACCGATTGCACTCAAAAATTTCCTTCTGGCTCCACCTGAATCACATTTCAATCAATAATATGATTATCATCAGATACATACTTTTTAAGCAATGATACATGGAAAACATTATAAATACACAAGGATGCAGGCAATGCAAGCATATATGCAATAGGACCAATCCTCTCTAGGATTTCAAATGGCCCACAATAGTGTGTTGCCAACATAGAACAATTTCCC
Source organism: Picea abies (assembly GCA_900067695.1). NCBI lineage: Eukaryota > Viridiplantae > Streptophyta > Pinopsida > Pinales > Pinaceae > Picea > Picea abies. The sequence continues at coordinate 20,903 of CBVK0100097985.1, forward strand.
AACTTCAGGGAACTGCGTCTAGCTTTTACTTTCAAGAACACATGGTCACCCACTTTAAACTCTCTGTGGGTTTTGCTTTTATTTGCACAACTTTTATTCTTATCTTGGGCAGCCTTTAAATTTTTCCTTATCTTTTCCATCTGCTCTTCCATTTCTCGAAGCATATTTGGCCCAACAATTGTGCGGTCTGCTGGGTTGTCCCAACTCACTGGCATGTTGCACTTTCTACCATAAAGTTCCTCAAATGGGCTCTTCTTTAGAGATGCATGATACCCATTTTTGTAAGCAAACTCTACCAAGTGAAGGTAGTCTTCCTATTTTGATGGTTTATCCATCACATACATCTTGAGCATATCTTCAATCACTCGATTTACCCTCTCTGTTTGTCCATTTGTATTAGGGTGATATGTTGTGCTAAAGTTCATATTTTTCCCAAATCCTTTGAATAACCCTTTCCAAAACTTTGATGTGAACTTGGAATCTCTGTCAGATGCAATTGTCTTAGGTACACCATGCAACTTATCAATTTCTCACATGTATATTTCAGCAATGTTGGCTTCCTTGTGCGCTGACTTCACTGGAATAAAATGGGTAGCTTTAATAATAGCTTGTACAACACTACCATAACATAATCATGTTGCTTAGTAGTCCTAGGTAGCTTGGTAGTGAAATCCATTGTTACAACTTCCCACTTCCACTCAGGAATGGGCAAAGGATGTAGCAAACCAACTAGGTGTTTGTACTCAACTTGACCTTTTGACATTCAAGGCATCTAGCAATAAAATAAACCTCCTTTTTCATGCCTGGCCAAAAATATTGTTTTTTTACTACAACAATTATCTTCCGGTAGACTGGGTGTCCAACATAAGGAACTTTATGCATCTCTGATAGTAACAAACTTTTCAACTCTTGATCATTTGGCACATAGACTCCACGCCTAAAATGAGGATTTCATCCTCATTTAGCTCATAGCCTTCCAATATTTTCTATACCATACTTTGTTGTAAATTTGACTTTATGTCCACATAGCGCTGATATAATTTGGCAACCTCTAAATGTATGTCACACAAATCTGATTTTTGCATGCTAATAATTGTAGCATGCATCGTGTGCACCCTCATGTTGAGTGTGTCAGCCACCTTGTTCTCTTTTCCTATGATATGTTTTATGTCAAAGTCATACTCACTGAGGAATTCTAACCACCTACTTTTTTTGGCATTTAAACTTGGTTGTCCAAACAAATACTTTAAACCATTATGGTCTGTCCTCAACTCAAATATTTTCCCCATGAGGTAGTGTCGCCACATCTTCAAGGCATGCACTATGGCTGCCAATTCTAAGTCATGAGTAGCATAGTGCCTTTAATGCTCTTTTAACTTTCTATATTCGTAGCACACCACATGCCCATTCTGACTAAGGACTCCAACGAACCCTTCCTTTCATGCATCCATGCACACAACGAAGTCTACATATGAATCAACAATTCTCAAAATTGGCGCACTTGTCAACAAACTCTTCAAGTGCTGAAAAATCCTTGCGCAATTCAAAGTCCATTCAAATCAGACACCTTTCTTTTGGAAGAATGTGATTGGATGAACAATATTTGAGAAGCCTTCAATAAACCTTCTTTAATAGCCTTTAAGTCCCATGAAAGACCTCACTTCTGCAACATTTCTTAGTGTTGGCCATTCCTCAATGGCCTTTATCTTTTCCGGATCTACAATTATTCCTTCCTTGGAAATGATATGACCCAAATAATGAATTTGCCACTTGTAAAATGAGCACTTGCTCAACTTTGCATACAACTGATGCTCCAAAAATGCTTGCAGCACCATCCTCAAGTGTTTCTCGTACTCTTCTTCAGATTTTGAGTAAATAAGTATGTCATTGATAAATACATTGATAAAATTATCTAAGTAATTTATGAAATCTTCATTCATCAAACACATGAAGACAACTGGTGCATTTGACAACCTGAATGGCACCTCTGTGAACTTGTATTGTCTGTAACTTGTTCTGAAGGTAGTCTTATTGATGTCTTCTTCTTTAATTCTCACTTGGCGATATCCATATCTGAGATCAATATTTGAAAATATCTACATGCCCCTCAACTAATCAAAGAGGTCATTTATCCTTGGAAAATGATACTTGTTCTTTACTGTTTCTTTTTTCAACTACCTGAAGTCGATACAAAGTCTCAACGTACCATCCTTCTTCTTTACAAACAATATTGGGGCATTCCAAGGTGACACACTTGGGCGTATATACCCCTTCTTTAAAATCTCTTCAAGTTACATGTGTAATTCCTTCATCTCTGGCGTAGTCATCCTATAAGGAGTCTTGGATACAGGTGTTGCTCCAAACATCAGATTTATAGATAAATCAATATCTCTTTTCGGTGGCAACCTCGATATCTCTTTAAAGACATCCTCAAATTATTTCAGTAATGCACAATCTTCAACATTTGACACTTTATCCTTAGGTGCCTCCTCCATTTGTGCTGCAAATACTTGACATCCTTTACTGTAGATTTTCTTCAATTGCAAGGATGAAACTTCTCTGATAGTTACATCTCTTGGAATGCCTTGAACTATTCTTAAGTTTCCTTCCTCTATCCAAGCAATCAAATGACTTATTGTAACAATCTAGAACATCATGATGTTGGTCCAACCAATCCATACCAATGAGGCAATCATACAAGCCCAAAGGTATGATATTAAAATCAATTTTTGTGTGCAGTCCATTCATTTCCATTGGATATACCTTAACCATCTCATTAATTTTCCTTTTTTCTCCTGTAGCTAACTGCACCAACCAAGATTTTCCAAGATTGTTTCTCAACAATTGGAATCTTTCCACCATATTTGGATCTAGATAACTATGACTACCTCCTGAATCAATTAAAATAGAAATGGGTTGGTCATTAATCTTACCTTCCACTTCAATCATGTGCGACTGAAACTCATCTTTCTTGTTATCCAGGGCTACATAAATCCTAGGTACATTGTGTGCAGTCCTAGATTTTTCACCTCTTTGAGGGAAATCTTTGTGCATATGATCTCCGCCACAACCCCAACATTGAATAGGTTGTTGTCTTGGTTTTTGCCCCACTGTCTTCGTAGTTCTGGGCTCCTTGGGAGTTGGTTGTCCTTGCATAGTATTTCTGAAAAATGGCGGCATAGTCCCCTTCTTACTTTGTTCCAACTTGCTTTTCATATTGTCTTCCCAAGCCTTTTGGAAAGTCAGTCTTCCCTTTGTTGATCATAAAGACATTTAGCGTGGCTTATGGTTTCTTCCAATGTCTTGGGGTCATCATATTGTATCTTGTCACTGATAAATGAGGGCAACCCACTCAGGTACATATGAATGTTAACTTGCTCGTCCTTGATGAATGAGACATATTTCAACAACTCTAAGAATCTTCTTTCATACTCATCTATTGTCATACTTCCAAGCTTGAGTTCAAAGAACTCCTTCATCTTCTTGTCATAGTGTCTCTTGGTTAAGTATTTCTTTTGAAAATACCTCTTGAACTCCCTCCAAGTAACCTTGTTTTCATCATTTTGTTTCACTTGCAAAATACCTCTTGAACTCCCTCCAAGTAACCTTGTTTTCATCATTTTGTTTCACTTGCACGAACTGATCCCACCACATTCATGCTTTTCCTTTTAGCTAATAGATGGAAATTCTCCCTTCTTCACATGCAGAATAATTATGCAGATGGAAGTACTTCCTCATACCCAGCAGTTAGGTCTTCACGTATTCATCCTTCTTGTGCTCACCGTTAAAGGTAGGAGGCTTGATCTTATTCATTTCTCTATAGCTCATCCACCCCATTCCTTCTCTTATGATTTCTAACAGGAGATGGACTTGAGCTACTGCATGCTTTCCTAAATGAATGCTTTGGTGAGTGATGATGATGCTTATAAACACTTCTTGTTCCTCTTATTTTCTCACCATGAGACATGCAACTTCTTGACTTGCTTGACTATGCTTACTTATCCATTTTATTTTCTATTATTTCTAAGCTTTGCATCAACTTGATATTGAAGTCATATTGATTCTCCTTGGCTTTCATAAGCCTCTCATCATCAACTTTATAACTTTAGACATATTTTTGCAGTCCCTTTATGGTTTCTACCAAGTTTATGCACTCCTCAGATTTTGTACCATCAACACCCATACCAATAGACAAATCCCTGAATTCATAATCAAGGTTGTTAGTTCTCCACTCATATTCCATGATTTTTGAGTTTTTGCATTGATTCTGTCTTGCTCTAATCGTTGTTAATTCTAGAAAATGTGCAGGCAACAAGATTTGTTAGATGAATTCATGCGACGACTTCATGAAAACTTTGCACCATTTTGTCAGAATCCTTTATTCTGAAGCTCATGCATGCAATGGTATTCAACCATACCAATGTGCGATGTCAACATTTAACATATACACCATGTATCAGTATTGTGCATGCACCACAAATTTTGCTTCGCAGCCCCAATTTTTAGTGCACACACATGTGCACCTTATTGCACATTGACAACGTCTCACCTCGCAATGTTGAGAATTTAGTGCGCACACTTGAGCATTCTTATTTTAGGCGCACCATGGCCATGTTGAAATTCCAAATCCGGTCACTTACCAGTCCAAAATTTTTCCTTAAGTACATACTCGACCCATGAAGGCTCAATGTTGAAACCAAAGCTTTGATACCAATTTGCAACGCACCCAACCTCCTAGTTGGGTACTGCGCTCTGCTACCAATTTGTAATGTACCCAACCTCCTAGCTAGGTATCACACTCTAATAACAAATTGTAACGTTACCTAGCTTACTACTTAGCAATGCTACTCCAAAATTTAGTGCGCAGATTCTACTCTATAACATTGGTGTGCGTAGAAATACTTGAAGTAATGTGCTTGACCCCAAGTTGGGTCGTGCCACACAAACTTTCCTCTTCTTACACAATTTATAACAACAGAAGTAACACAATACAACTAAGTGCACAAGCATATTGAGCACACAACTTTATTGTGCATGTAATCCATTCTGAACAAGTGATCTCTACTGCGCACGCAACCATTTTGGTGTCACACGCCAATTATATTTTTCCTTGTACGTGTGCACTGCTTCCATGTGCACACAAGCAGATCCAGCCTCTTGTGCACACCGTGTATTTCCCTGCGCGCACAACCATTCTTACTTCGCATCGGAGACTCGTGATCATTATCCAAAGGTTAATCTTAATAGGAATAATTAACAACAACTATCATACTCCGCATGTATGACTACAAATACTGAATATCAACACCACACTTACATGTTCAAGTAGTATTATACATAATAACAATAATTACTTATATGCAACAACATAAAAGAATTAAACTCATATTAAATATAGACAATTAAGCACATAAAAACACTTATCTTTTATGAAAAGTCACCAACTGCGTGCAAAACTCAGACATTCCTCTTAGCCTCAGACTTTGTTGCTCATATACTTTCAACAATAGGTCATCCCCGAGCTGGGGCTTAACTCCACCAGGGAAAAAGGGTTCCTAATGCCAAGATAAGGTTTGATAATCAACATAATTGTTCAATCCAAGGTACCACTGTTGCAACTATCCTACAATCTCTCATTCCCCACGTGTGTGTTCCACCCAAGGAAGTGTGCCCCTTCTCTGCTCACAGTTCCTCAGTTGCCCCAGTTCCATTCCAGGGTTCCAACAACTAGCCAAACAGGAAGTCTGAGATCCCTGCAACTAATGCCCAATGCACCAGGGAACAATTCCCAACAAAACTCTCACCTAGAGAGAATGCTCACGGGCCTGCCAACCCACATCTTCGAAAAAAAATCACTCACTTGGAGAGAATGCTCACAGGCCTGACAACCCACCTCTTCGAAAAAAAAATTCTGGTTACAATACATAAAACCCATTTACAAGCTTTTCTCTGCAGATAAGGTAATGGTCGTGTTTTCTCAGTTGGTCCAACCCCTTCCACACATGAGAATTGAATGAAAAGATCCCCAAAATACACTAAGGCCATCAATATATATTGCATGCCTTAAACATGACACTTTTCACCTTCAAAAGTAGCTTTAGCCACTTGGTGACTCGTTCCCATCCCTCGAGAACTTAGGATAAATAAATATCCATAATTACACTTTTTAGAAATATTAATAAAATATTCCCTTTGACTTAAGTCCCCCCTTTTTCATTTTTCGATGGATTTATCCCCTCGTCTCTTTTCATCTAATTTATCTACATGCAACGATGTGATATTATTAATAAATTGAGTGTGATTACATTTTACAAGGATAGACACGTTGACCTATTTGTGTCCTGACTCACTAACCTCATAACCACACAGGCTCTCTAGTCTCAAGTACATATACATCCATATATATATAAAACTTGGTTCGATGGGCTCTTCCAGGTAATCCCTGTGCACTTACTCAAGTTCACGCAACGCTGTGAAATGTTTGCACCCTTCCTTTGTTGTGAAACCACGCACACTTACACAGGTGTACACAACACTATGAAATGTGTGCACCCTGTCTTTGATAACTGTTGAGTTTTTAATGCTTATCTCATGCATGTAGTTTATTTCTAATTTAGCATGAACTTAACCATAAATAATGATCGCAACAACAATACAATAGGTGCAGTAAACCAAGATCACAAGAAGAATAACTATGCACAAAAGACACCAGAAATATCCTAGGAAAACCCTTTTCAACCAAGGGAAAAACCCAACAATACTTTTCTTATATTGCCAAGAGAAGATCCACCAACCACCACCAAACCCTAGCAAACAAGAGGGTGCTTCTAAGACTGAGAGAACTAGCTCCTAGAAAAGTGTGAACTGCAGTCCTCATAATTTCAGACCATGCGTTGAGTTAGTGAGAGATATGATCCAAAATGGGGATCTATCTCTTATTTATACAAACTTAACTCAACAAATAGACAAGACACTTGGCACAATAGGGTCAACCTGTACAACTTAATAATGTAATTAATAACTACACAATATTAATTATCTCTTACATGGTGGGGCCGACTTGTACCCTTTACAACAAAATTAGGGTTTTACCAAAGTGTCATTCTCTAACAATATAGCAAGGGATCTCTCACATCCTCTAGTGTTCAGCCACTAGGGACACGTCCACCTGTGCTCAACCAGAGGGACGTCACTCTCAACAGATCACTCAACTGAGTCCACATGAGTACCATCTGGAGAGCCATCTCAAGCCAACTCAACTAAGTCCATATGAGTAAAAGGCATGAGACCATATCAAGTTGACTCAACTCAATCCAGAGGAGTATAAGGTAGGAGACCATCTCAATTCATCTCAACTTAGTCTAGAGGAGTAGACAAGAGACCACACTCCATCTCAACTCATTCCATAGTTTGACGTACACCCATCACATGGGCATACCCAACACATGGGCTCTCTCACATATGTCTCAACTCAGTCCAGAGGAGAATAATTTGGAGGATGACTCATCAAGCTGCAATCATCAACACTCCCTCTCAGCTAGGGAGGCATTCTCCACCAGGCCAGGTCTCTCAGGAAAGTACTTGAACTTCGTCCTGGCAAGCGGTTTGGTGAAGACATGTGTAACTTGCTTATGTGTAGAAAGGTACTGCACATGTACTGCTTTCCTCTGCACCATATCTTTGATATAATGGTATTCAATCTCAATGTGTTTCGATTTATCGTGAAACACAGGATTCTCTGAGAGCTTCACCCAAATCTGGTTATCGCAATGGATAACGATAGAATCCATCTCATGTCCAAATAAGTCTACAAGGAGCTTGTGAAGCCACACTGCTTCACAGACTGCCACACATAACACTATGTACTCTACTTCTACGATACTCAAAGCCACATAGCTCTATTTCTCTCTCCACTAGGAAGCCATGACAGATGCCAAAGTAAAACAACAACCGGATTTGCTCTTTCGGTCCACTGCGATCCTTGCCCAGTCTACATCGAAATATCCCTACAATCTCATGTCTACACTGGAGGCATATCTCATGCCATAAACAATTGTTCCTCGTAGATATCTCAACACATGCTTCACTGCTATCCAGTGTGTTTGTCTCAACTGACTCATGAACTGGCTGAGTACTTTCACTGCATAACATATATCAAGTTTGGTGTTAACCAGATACATCAATGATCCAATTAGTTGTCTGTAAATATGTGGATCAATATCGCCTAAATTGGAAGAAGACTCGTTCATCTTCTCCAATATCATCATCATCGGTGTAGGCATGGATTTGTAGTCCATCATCCCAAATATCTCCACTGTATATTTTCCTTGACTTCAGGAAAATCTCATCAATCCTCTACCATACTTCTAGTCCAAGAAGTAGTGCAACATACCAAGGTCCTTCATCTCGAATTTAGAAGTCAATGCATGTTTGCATTAAACAATAAGAGTTTTTGAACCGATGGGGAATAAGTCATCCACATATAGGACCAAAATCAAGCACTCATCACCAACAATGTGATAGGATAGGTTGGGATCAACAACACTCTTGTTGAAGCCCAAACTCATCAAGTATCCATCAATATTCTCATACCAAGCATGAGGTGCCTACTTTAGTCCATACAATGCTTTCTTCAACCTACATACATGAGACTTCTTTTCATGTGTCATGAATCCATCTGGCTACTTGATGTTGGAATTACTAGAACAACTGAGAGGGGGGGTGAATCAGTTGTTTATAAGCTTAAACAATTTTGTGCCTTTTAAACAATTATTAAGATTTCTTCATGTGTCATCAACCAATCATATAGCATATGGACAGTAAGAGTAAAGATCATCAGTCACATATAAAATACACACAGAGACAGATTTTCACGAGGAAACCCATAAAGGGAGAAAACCTCTTCTTCTTCGAAATGATAGGCAGTCTTTTTTTGTTCTGTACATCATTTACAATTGAGCACCAACTCAATGTGGGGCTGCTACCTCTGTTTTACAAGCTGCAACTTGTTTGAGAGCTCCAACTCTCTAGTTTCTCTAGCACCCACTAGAAGGAAGCACCAACTCCCTGAGTACTCCAGCACCAACTGGATGGA
>CBVK0100097986.1:0-29995 GCA_900067695.1 Picea abies
TTACTAATTCAAATTTTTATATTAAGAATTTTTGTTATATATATATATAACTTATCTAACCCTTTTTTTTTTTTTTTTTTTTTTTTATCTATTGCTTGGCCTTTGACAAATGAACATATGGTTTTTGTTGGGCCCTTCATTTTTGGATTGGAAGACTACGCAAGAAGGACTACAGTCCCAGTTTTGGTTTAGCACAAGTTGCGCAAGCTACAAAAGAAGTTGGACAACAGAGCAAAGAAATGTAACATAAATCAGTTGCAGAAAAGGACAACGCAACACCAGCAAGGCAAAAGCAGTTGCAATAGAACAAGAGAGCATGCGAGCACAAATCCAGAAGACCCTACTCAACTTATATATATGAGACATATACGATTGTAAAAGGGTTTTGTTCAGTTCAGGTTGTTGTTGTTGTTGATAAGTTGGGTTTTAGTTATGTAAATGCAATATGTATACGTTTTTGGGTAAATAGAACTCCGCGACATGGGTCCGGAGCCAAAAGTCTATAACAAAGAATTACCTTGTATCTCTGAGGTTGTATCTAATAAGATTTTATGATAATATATAAAGAAGGATCCAAAATTTTGAAATATGTTGCATATTTTGTGTTCATGCTTGTGCATTGTATATTTACAATACTTCTTTATGCTTCATAAGTTCCATACGATGTTTCTCTATATGAATTATTTTCACAACTTAAGTATCTTCAGTTCCTGCATATATAAGCTCATATTTGTTCTGTAGTTATCCTATCTTACACAAGATCATGGTGAATATTGAAGGTTCTATGAACCCACCTAAGTAGTCTCCTTTCCCTTCCCTATCCTTCTGTCTTGTTTGCGCTTCGGGTGAGACTTCTTCTCTTCGAAGGAGATCAAAATTCCAGCACTCATGACTACATGGTACCTTTTGTTGGTAATCTGAGAAGGACCTTGGTCTGATCAATTCTGGGCCAACAAAATGGTTTCGTTAATGGGAACTGCGTTAAAAGGGAACCTATAGGGAGGATTCTTATGCAGATTCATAGATATAATATTCACCAATGGTGGGAAAGAAATTATGATGCCTTCATATGGAAAGAAGCGGAGCTGAGGGGAAAATCTGTGAAGATACATGAGATGCAGTCTTTTACTCAGAAAGATTGAGCGACCAGTATGAGATATTTTGGGTTAAGTTCCTAGAAGAACTTTTCCACTGGATAGATAGGCTCTAAGAATCTCCATAATTCCAAGAACGAGACAAGGGGACCTGTACTTGGGATACATAAAATCTTGCAACACTTCATCAGCTGGATCGTCCAGTCACCCGAGAAATTGATTTTTGTGTCAATGCCACATTAGAAGGATACATTATTGAGTTTGCAGCTGAGAACCACCAATATTTTTCATGAGCAAAAGCGGATTTCAAGAAAGATGCAAGGGGAATACTGTTGAGAGAAATCCCCCTATGGATTAAGGTTTTCTTGATGGAAGAGGGGATGTTGATTTTGTCCCCGACTGAGATGGTAACGTAAACACCCTATCTTAGGTTAGGGTAAGTTTGGGGTGGAGTCATGGCTTGAGAGAGGGGAGAGAGTTCTTTGAAAAATGGGGGAAACAACAAGAAATGGACTCAAGAGACGAGAGATACTTGAAACTATCTTCCATAGTTGAGAAGTGGTGGCACGGTAAGATAAAGAAAGCAACAAAATAGTCCAATAAGTTTTAGAAAGAAGTCAGACCGGGAGAAGTAAAGGAAGGACAGATGGAAGAATTGTGGAAGATGAGAAGAGAGGAAATACTGGCTAGTCAAAGATTAAGTGAGAGAGAAGAGCAGAGAGAAAGGAGGGTGAATAAGAAGGATAAGATGTAGAAGCAAGGGAGAAGGAAGCCAACATGGATCTTGAAGAGGAAAGAGAATATTCAGCCCCGATGCCAGAAAAGATCGGGAATCCGGCTGAAGAAACTGCTCCAGAGGAAAAGAACGAGACCCCCCATATTAAAGAAACCCACCCCAAAGCCAGTGGCACTAGCCTTGAATCACCCATACCCTAAGTGTATTCTATACAAGTGGTAAATTAAATACTACCTTATGCTAATTTTGTTTCAGTACAACTAGTTAGTCAATCACAACCAAGAAGTGTGAGTACATGGAGAATATTGGGATCCCCTGGTAGGTCGCAAGTAGGACCGTTAGGTCTTATTTTGATATGAGTAGCAATATTAACAATGGTTGGTCACGCCGGATGTTCAATTGCTCGATACCCAAAATTATGGGGTAAAGGCACTAGTACATATTATCAAAATTTTGATGTTCTATTTGCGACGTTATGGACAAAATTGGCCTTACTGTCAAAAAATAGAGGATTTTTTTTTCCATATTTCCTGATAACATTGCACATGCAATGTCATACAAACATATGTCACTCTTTCCACATTTGTCATCTCTCTTTACACGTTTGTAACATAGTCATCTCTCTTGCCACATTTTTAACATAGTCATCTCTCTTGCCACGTTTGTAAAATAGTCGTTGCAGTTGCAATGTTGTGGAAACTAGGTTTTCCCCCTCCAAGGGTCACCTAGTATTTGACCAAGTCAAGTTTGAATTGGTCAATGATCATTGGAATTGCGACGTTATAAAATCTATAAATATGTTGCATTTTACAGATGTTGCGACAAGTTTTCTATAATAATGACACTTCAAAAAGGGTTTTCGGGTCTTCTCGGAGAACAAAAAACATGTATTGTTTTTAGTATATGTCTATGGGGAAGAATGTCAGAAAACATTAGAGCTGGGAAAAGAATTAAAGAGGGTGAAAAGGGCGATGGTAAATGTGGGGGCCAACGTTGAAATTTTTTCAAAATGTTTCTGTATGACATCATACATCCTTGAGTCTTGAAACACTCCCATATCGTCAAGGCATGTGTCTAGTATAACCATGTCAAATTTCGATGCACATAGGCACATATTGAAGAAATTTCAACATTGGCCCCATTTTTCTCACTATGCGGGGTCAATGCATGACATTTTTGGTGGTTGAATTGGAAGTTCCATGACATTTCAAGAGAGTTCCAACAAATATTCTATAGATGGAAACACCAACATTTGACAATGAGCCTCCCATTATGAACGTTGTTGCAAACATGGACGATCTCAAAGATTATGTGGTCGGGAAATCAGACATCCTTGAGTCTTGAAACCCTCCCATACTATCAAGGTATGTTTCTAGTCTAACCATGTTGAATTTCGACGCATACATCCACAATTTGAATAAATTTCAATGTTGGCCCCATTCACTACTCACTATGCAGGGTTGGTGCAAGATGACATTTGTGGTGGGTGAATTGAAGAGTCCGTGAAATCAACTCGACTTGGTAATCCAATAATCAAACCCTCCTTAAGTATTATGCGGTGGAATCAAACATACTTAAGTATCGAAACCCTCACATACCTTCAAGGAAACTATCTAGTTTAACCATATCAAATTTTGATGCATACGGGCACAGATTGAAAACGTTTCAACATTGGCCCCATTCACTGTTCACTGTGTGGGGTTGCTGGAAGAAATTTATGATGGGTGTATTTGAAGTTCCATGTCAAATTTCAATGTAGTTCTGACAATGATTCTATATAAGGGAATGACGAATGATGACAATGAGAGGTGCAACATGATGAATGTTGATGCAAATGGGACGATTTCAAAGCTTATGTGGGGACATCATACATCCTTGAGTATTGAAACACTCCCATACCATCAAGCCACGTGTCTAGTCTAACCATGTCGAATTTTGAGGCATACATGCACAGTTTGAAGAAATTTCAACGTTGGCCCCATTCACTGCTCACTATCTGGGGTCAGTGCAAGATGGCATTTGTGGTGGGTGAATTGAAGCTTATGCAAGATCAAATCGACTTGGTAATTCAATAATCAAACCCTCCTTAAGTATTATGTGGGGACATCAAACATCCTTAAGTATCGAAACCCTCCCATACCTTCAAGGAAACTATCTAGTTTAACCATGGCAAATTTCGATGCATACGTGCATAGATTGAAAACATTTCAGTGTTGGCCCCATTCATTTCTCACTGTGAGGGGTTCGTGGAAGAAATTTGTGATGGTTTTATTTGAAGTTCCATGTCAAATTTCAATATAGTTCTGACAACGATTCTATAGAAGTGAATGACAAATGATGACAATGAGAGGTGCAACATGATGAACGTTGCTGCAAATGTGGACGATCTCAAAGATTACATGGGGACATCATACATCCTTGAGTATTGAAACCCTCCCATACTCTCAAGCCATGTGTCTAGTCTAACTATGTCGAATTCAACGCACACATGCACAGTTTGAAGAAATTTCAATGTTGACCCCATTCATTGCTCACTATGCGGGGTCGGTGCAAGATGACATTTGTGGTGGGTGAATTGAATCTTCTACGACATCAACTCGACTTGGTAATTCAATAATGAAACCCTCCTTAAGTATTATGCAGTGACATTAAACATACTTAAGTATCGAAACCCTCCCATACAAGCACAGATTGAAACCATTTTCAATGTTGGCCCCATTCACTTCTCACTTTGCAGAGTTGGTGGAAGAAATTTATGATGGGTGTATTTCAAGTTCCATGTTAAATTTCAAGATAGTTCCGACAATGATTCTATATAAGGGAATGATGAATGATGACAATGAGAGGTGCAACATGATGAACATTGATGAAAATGTGGATGATCTCAAAGATTATGTGTGGACATCATACATCCTTGAGTATTGAAACCCACCCATACCATCAAGCCATGTGTCTAGTCTAACCATGTCTAATTTCGAGGCATACATGCACATTTTGAAGAAATTTCAACGTTGGCCCCATTCACTGCTCACTATGCGGGGTCGATGCAAGATGACATTTGTGGTGGGTGAATTGAAGCTTTTGCGACATCAACTCGACTTGGTAATTCAATAATCAAACCCTCCTTAAGTATTATGAGGGGACATCAAACATCCTCAAGTATTGAAACCCTCCCATACCTTCAAGGAAACTATCTAGTTTAACCATGTCAAATTTCGATGCATACAGGGACATATTGAAAGAAATTCAACTTTGGACCCATTCATCGCTCATTGTGCGGGGTTGGTGGAAGAAATTTGTGATGGGTGTATTTTATTTTCCATGTCAAATTTCAAGATAGTTCTGAAAATGATTCTATAAAAGAAAATGACGAATGATGACAATGAGAGGTGCAACATGATGAATGTTGATGCAAAGTTGGACGATCTCAAAGATTATGTGGGGACATCATACATCCTTGAGTATTGAAACCCTCCCATACTGTCAAGCCACGCGTCTAGTCTAACCATGTCAAATTTTGACATATACTTGCATAGTTTGAAGAAATTTCAACGTTGGCCCATTCACTGCTCACTATGTTGGGTCGGTGCAAGATGACATTTGTGGTGGGTGAATTGAAGCTTCTGCGACATCAACTCGATTTGGTAATTCAATAATAAAACCCTCCTTAAGTATTATGCGAGGACATCAAACATCCTTAAGTATCGAAGCCCTCCCATACCTTCAAGGCAACTATCTAGTTTAACCATGTCAAATTTCGATGCATAAGGGCACAGATTGAAAACATTTCAATGTTGGCCCTATTCACTACTCACTGTGCGGGGTCTGTGGAATAAATTTTTGATGGGTGTATTTGAAGTTCCATGTCAAATTTCAAGATAGTTCTGGCAACGATTTTATAGAAGGGAATGCCGAATGATGACAATGGGAGATGTAGCATGATGAACGTTGATGCAAATGTGGACGATCTCAAAGATTATGTGGGGACATCGTAAATCCTTTAGTATTTAAACCCTCCAATTCCATCAAGCCATGTGTCTAGTATAACCATGTCTAATTTTGATGCATACATGCACAATTTGAAGAAATTTCAACGTTGTCCCCATTCACTGCTTACTATGTGGGGTCAGTGAAAGATGACATTTGTGGTGGGTGAATTGAAGCTTCTGTGACATCAACTTGACTTGGTAATTCAATAATCAAACCCTACTAATTATTATGCACAGACATAAAAGATCCTTAAGTATCGAAACCATCACATACCTTCAAGGCAACTATCTAGTTTAACCATGTCAAATTTCGATGCATACAAGAACATATTAGAAAACATTTCAACATTGGCCCCATTCACTGCTCACTGTGTGGGGTCCATAGAATAAATTTGTGATGGGTTTATTCGAAGTTCCATGTCAAATTTCAAGATAATTCCGACAATGATTCTATAGAAGGGAATGGCGAATGATGACAATGAGAGGTGCAACATGATGAACGTTGATGAAAATGTGGATGATCTCAAAGATTATGTGGGGACATCATACACCCTTGAGTATTGAAACCCTTCCATACTGTCAATCCATGATTCTAGTCTAACCATGAAGAATTTCGATGCATACATGCACATTTTGAAGAAATTTCAACGTTGGCCCCATTCACTGCTCACTATGCAGGGTCGATGCAAGATGACATTTGTGGTGGGTGAATTGAAGCTTCTGCAACATCAAATGATCTTGGTAATTCAATAATCAAACCCTCCTTAAGTATTATGCAGTGACATCGAACATCCTTAAGTATCTAAACCCTCCCATACCTTAACCCCATGCCTTTAGAAAAATTAGAAAACCTTTAACAAAGTATCTAGTCAATGATAGTTGGAAGAAATTAGAGTGGAATTGTGATGATCCAACTCAATACAAAAGTGTACCTAACAACTTGAAAGAATGTTTCCACCAAACTACTCATCCATAGGATAAAATTGTCATTGACTTGCTTATCCAATGGAGAAGGGAAAGAAGACATATCCTTGTGATATTGTGCACCCACTAGAAGAGTAGTACCATGACATATCAAAGATATCAAGATATCAAATCTTGGATGTGATATTGATGATATCAACTATTATAGAATTAAATCTCTAGGTCAACCAAAGATATAATGCTTTAATAACAATCAATAGATTTGAAGACTACATCAAAGTTAACTTGAATTATTTCTAGCTCTTATAGCAATAAATTGTGACTTGGGATGACATTAGTCACCCTAGGTGTGTAGTCCCTTCAACTATGAGAAAAATGGAAAGAACTAAAACACTCCCTCAAAGCTAACTTGAATTTTTTTCGCTGCTATACCAATGAATTGTTACTTGGTATGGCATTATTGACCCTAGGTGTGTAGTCCATTCAACTATGGGAAAAATGGCTATAACTAAAACTTATGTTTCACTTTGCAAACAACCATTTTAGTGACAATGAATAGTTGCAATGGATGGTGAGATTTTGTAAATAGGATCTCAAGTAATGTAACAGGATGAGACTAGTGCAAGCATACTGAAGGGATTACAAAGTTATGCCACCTAAATGCATTGAGCATAGTGCATTGCAGAAACTCAAACAAAGAAACACACATAGAGACAACAAAGATAAAAGAGATAATATAGATCAACATAGTGATTTTTTTATTAAATATACATCTATTTTTGGTACAAAATAATGAGATACAAGAATTGCAAGGATCAAATCGATGCAAGGAATCACTATAAACCTTGATGGTGAATATAGTTGTAATAGAGTTCAATTCTACAATGAGATCGATGCAAATTTATGTAAGTATAGTTCATGGTGTGTTTGGTGATTAATTTATGAAATATTGATATATTTATACAAGTGATTTAATAGAATCTACCATCAAATTGATCATCACAAAGTTGACAAGAAGCATATCGAACTATTGTTTTTTTTGGAAATCCATTTTTCTATGTAAGTGGCACTAGAGTGGACCTAATAAAATTGGTTCATCATAGGTCATAAGCATGCTAACTGAGTCAACTAAGAGATTTTGTTGATGATCTAAGGAATTTAGTTACGAGTTAGCACAAAGTTATGCATGCTAATCTTTTAGTAATGCAATGTAGATGATTTGTTGAACAATATTTTGTGTCATGTTAAGGATTAGGTGTGGGTTGTCATTGAGGTGGTTATAACTTAGAAAAACATTGTTATAGAAAATTCTGTTGTGAGTACTCCTCTGGTTGCACTAACAAATATGAAGAGCTTGTAATGATGTAGACTTGTATCTATGTACATATCAATTCTACTTATGAATTAGTATAAAATATTAAATACATAAAAAAACCTCCACAAAATAATATAAAAATTGAAGAAAAATAGAATGGAAGTGAACTTATTGTTGTTTCAAAGACAAAAATTGTAACATTATTTTTAGTTTTTCAAGAACCCTCTTTCCTCCCCCATGTGTTTCCTACAAATTCAATACATCTAATGAGTCCAAATTTCATGTAGAAATAGGGGGGTGTTGATGGGCGTATTTGACACACTCTCAACTGGAAGGTCAAATCCGGACCGGGGTTGTCTAAATAACCCAAGCTGTTTGGAATGAAATGACCCAATGGGTTTAATGGCTCTGTTGGTCAACTAAAGCCCTAAAAATAATAAAAGAAAATAAACTAATCTATAAATGTATGATACTAATAATATAACAATTACAAAAATTCAAATGGAAATGGGAATATGTGCATATGATTATAAACAATTTATGTACATCATACAATATTTACTTGATATCTTGCGAAATGAATGTTTTTGAAATTGTTTATGGAAGAGATAAATAAAACACATACATTTTTCTATTTTCTTTTGAATGTCTAAAGATCTAAAACTAATGAATGCTAATCAAATATAGTTGAAATAAGAATACATAAACAATCAAAAGATAATTCATGTTGTTCTTATTTTATTAACAAAATATTTTAAATAAATAACATGTAAACTAACCTGTAACTAATCGACTAAACTGGATTTATCCTCCTGTGCAATTTCAAGACTCCTGACTGTCCAGCCTACGAGGGAAACCTGTAAAAGAACAATGCTAATGCTCCTAGAATAAACTCAAAGATGCATTGGAGTGAGTATATAACAACATAATGATAAATATATAGATCTAGTGATATTATAATAATGAACACTTACAAAAAAGGAAACTCAATACAAAGCATTCATATAATCCATCATTCAATATCTAGGATAAATCAACAATATTTAAATGGAAGGTTGATCACAGATGTAATATGGAACAACAAATTACAAACATAATTAAAGTACTTAACAATATGAAATACCATACGATAACCAGACTAAAGATGCATCAAACGTAATAAAATTTCAAAAGATAGAGGCAAAAAACATAATGGGGTAAGCGTCACACAGGTGTAAAGCCAAGTAGTGACCAACTTCTCCATATTAGTCTTCAAAATCATATGTCCATAATGTATCCCAGCCAAAGATGTCTTTAATACTAAGAGTGGCCAATATTTAAACTAGCTTAGGATTCACATACTCTTATCATGCAAGATAAAGTGCAATCCCCCCAAAATAGATAGTATTACAAAAATAGTGAAACTAGAAACCACTCGTGTATGAGTTGGTTGGTCAAAATAAATCAAAGTTTTATCAACATAAAAGAAAGAAACTACTAAATAATAGAGTGTATGATCCAAGGTGTTTTCTCCATGTAATCAACATCATAATCATCAACTTCATGTAGATAACAAATCAAATTTGATATTCATAAAATAATGCTAACTAATAATTAGAAATAGATTGGCTACATAATCATAGATTATGTAGCTAGTCTTATTATTAACAAAGGAAATCAAAATTAAATCTCCCTATTTTGATTTTTCATAACATAATAAAATAAAATCAAACAAAATCATTTTAACCATTAGAAATTAGCAAAAGAAGGATCAAACAGTTCCAAATTTATGATGACTTTGAAACTGGCTGTATTTTTGATGATTATATTATTGGATCTCTTGGGTCTTTTATTTTCCCTTTCTGCGTGTTCTTTCAACTCTTGGTTCTCTCGTTCCAGTAGAGAATTATGAGCAACTAGATGTTTTACTTGAGCCTATAACAACATAATATCCCTGTAATAGCGTTCTATCCAATCTAGGAAACTGTCACAATGTACTGGTGCAATGACAGATCGATGTGGAATGTAGTCAGCACTAGGTATTTCATGCTTCTCTGTGGATTGTTTCAATTCGTGACTAGTGCCAGAAAAACCTTCTTTTCCCTTGAGACACGGGTGTAATCTAGACACGAATTCATACTGTTCAACTTGGGTAGTAGTTTTGTTCCTGGGATATTGGTTGTCCAGATCTTCCTGAGCCAGGAAATCGTTTATCTCTTGATATGAACAATGATCATTGACCTCAATCGTAGAGATCAAGCTCAAATGATCCTTTTCCCAATTCCTTAAATTCCTAGAAATCAATCGACTAGACCTCTTATTCCTAAAATTTAAATTGTTTCTTACCCTTACAAATTTTCTTAGCGATAGGTTTATCATTATGATTCTGATTAGATTCATTCGTAAGCACAAGGGAAGCTTTTCCTTTTAATTTTCCCACTACCTGTTCCAACGATTTCCTGGGTGAAAACATACATGGTAATTCCTTAACCATGGGGGTTTCCAAAGCAATAGACACAAATTCATTAAATTCACAACCATCAGGTGAATTAAAACCCTGACTTTCGGTCACGGGACTGTCCAAATTGGGGTTTACATTTAAAGGCAGGTTGACTGTATTTTCGGCCCGGGAAAAACTATTTCGGCTCAAGAAACTCTCCCAATTGTCCTCGTTTTGTGATAGATGTGATAGCAACAAGATTTTAACGAGCCCAATGAAAAATACTCGACAGAGAGTTAATGATTTGTCACTTAAGCGTTTTGACATTTTATAAAGGCTCATTAACAAGTAGAATGACATGTTCAAATCAAACACTATGAATAGAATGGGCAGATGGATGTGGTACAAAAATACCAAACCATACCAGCCTTAACATGTGATAAACTATTTCAAAGTTAAAACAAGGCTGTGCCATTTAGGTTTTAGAAAAGAAATGGGAATACCTTTAGGGTAGTAGGTGGATTTGCGGGAGACCATGAACAAGCTCCATGGAACATCCTCCATTTTGGCATTCTTAAACCACTTTTCGCCTTCTAGCAGGAGTCGTGTTTCCTAGGCTATGAAATATTTTGTTACTTCCAATTGCACATCCCTGACCTTGGCCCTAAAACCATCAAATGTTTGTGCAAAGGCCTGCGCGACCGCCAGGTTCTAGCCTTCAAATTTCCCGAGGAAGATATCCCAACCATGAGCCTTCAGGTCATCTATGGTGTCATCATGGGAAAGAAGGGCTTGGAAACCATTCAGATCGATTCGAACCATAGGGGTCATGGCCACTGTGAAATAGACACAAAATATATCACAGGTGGTAGTTTTTAGCTCCCAACAAACGAGTAGCAGAGAGAGATTTGTGCAAACTAAAATGGCCCGACAACTAGGAAGTTTGGAGACTTCCATGCTGCGATTACTTAAGTTTAGAGATACAGGGAACCGAAGGGCATGCAGATCTAAGAGTCGTTTCCCAAAATGAGTATCAAACCCTTGATTACCATCGAATGCCAATTTGAACAATGAATGGTTTCATTAATGCACATGACATTAGGGTGAGGTGTAGTCATGGGTAAAACAGACCAGTACCAAGCGACATGAAGGTTGATATGACTGTTGAGAGCATGAGATCCATATTGAATGTTAACCCAATGTTTTGTGCATTCATAAAATTCAAAGATTACAACCAAATGATCAACCAAGGAACCAATTAAGTCATGATATCCGTAAAACATAAAGATTGTGGTGGTAATTTAATCAACGAATTCATAAAAATTGAAGCATAGCGATATATGAGTACCTTCAAAGTGAACTTTTCTTAGGTAGAAGATATAATGACAAATACCAAACCAATTTTTTATTTAAATTCATGCTTACAGTCATGAATTTTAAAACAAAACAAGTGAAAATTCAAACACAAAACTCAATAAGATAAGTTTAACCCAATCATCGCCTCGAAGTCCAAAAAAAACATGAATGTTCATAAATTTAAGGAGATGACAACTATAGAAAGGTGTAATCCCTTTGTGGTGATTTTAATTGTGATAAAAATCGACATAATTGGTGGCTACCAACAATGGCGACATACTGGGCGAAGAAGTTATCTATGCATCACCAGAAAATTTATGTCAGGGGGTCAGATGAAACAAATTTTTAGAAATAGTCAATAAAAGATTAGGCATTCCAATCACAACTCAAAAAATAACACACTTTAGCATTGGATGTATTTCTGTTCGAAAAAGTAGTATGGTATCTTATTTATATTACAGGTATATCGACATTTATACAGATAACTTCAATACCATTGATAGTGCCACTACTTCTAGCAGGCATCCATAGCCTCAGAAGGGATGTCATTTAACCCACTCTAGTACCTCTATCATGTCCAAGAGTCATCCATTCATAATAAAAACATCTTCATGCTTTCTCATATCAACAGATATACATGAGAATCTTCTTAAACCCGACATTGCTTCGCTGCCAGCGGGCCTGTTCAGTACCCCAAGGAAGTTTCCTTGATATCATGAGTGCATTTACCCACTGCCAACAGACCTATTTAGTGTCTTGGTGGGTTTGCAAACACTTCCCACACATTACAGTGCTTCCAACCCTCTAGAATTTGTTTATAAATTTGCAGAAACTTCATGATATTCAAGAGAGTGGGGTGATACTGAAAATCTCATAGTTTGGAATGAAAAGTTTGATCATTTGCAAACTAATTTTCTATATTGATGACCTTCATCATGATTTGGAAACTTAGATTTATGTTAAGAAACCATCTTGAGGATGGGAAGGTATAATTGAGTTGTTTTCCTTAAAACATGGACATTGTTAGAAGTTTGTTAAGGATAATAGCATATTCCCGTGTTTTTAATGAGAAACCAGGAACATTGTTTGAACATAAAATTCCATCTGTTGATATGAGTTTTAGGACTTGCTGCTAAGATGCTTGAAAATTTATCAGTTGCTTCTATAGAACAAGAGTTCTGATGTCCCTTCAACAATTTAAATGGTGATTCAGACATAATGATTTAGAAAACAATCAAAATCAAGCAAAATGAAAAGAACCAAAATTAAAACAAAAAAGAAAATTAAAAATATTTACAAGTGGGTGGATCAGAAATCATTAGGTGAAATACCTCTTGAGAGCCTGGCCATTGACCGGGAAAGTGTCTGGCTGTCCCTCCAAATTATGCAGATGGAAAGAGTTGGGACCCGATTTTTCAAAAATTACAAATGGTCTCAGCCATAAGTTTTGAAACTTGGTATGTTCCCCCTTTCCTTCGTGAGCTTTGTCCCACTTGAGAACCAAATATCTGACATCAAAATTCCTATCAGAATATGAATTTGAATCAAACCAACTTTTTACAATTTGCTGGTGTTGGTCTAGCTTCTATTTAGCTTATGTTCTCAGCTCTTCTAGTTTTAACAAGGCATTTATCCGATTTTATAGAGGAGGGCACTCTTCTTCTTGAACTTTCTATGACAGTTGTAGAGAAGGGAGTAAAACATGCGGGGGGAGGACGACTTCTCTTCCATAGACAAGGAAGAAGGGAGAATTACCAACAGAGACTTTTGGAGTTACCCTATCATCCCAGAGTGCATTATACAATGCATTATGCCAATTCTTATGGTTTTCTAAAATTGTCCTTTTAATAATCTTGATTAAATTCTTATTTGTTGATTTTGCTAGGCCATTCCCTTGAGGGTAGTAACTTGCAAAATATTTCAGTTTAATGCCTTTTTCCAGAGAAAAAACATTCATATAAAGGGACTACAAGTAAGATGCGTTATCGAAAACCATACATTCAGGAACACCAAATCGAGTGATGATATGGGAGTTCAGAAAAGACACTACCTAATTGGTGTTGACCACTTTTAAAGGTACAACTTCAAACCATCTTGTAAAATCGTATTTTTTTGTCAGGATATACTTGTGTTGTTGCGAAGAGGATAGATTGATTGGTCGTATGATGTCTAGGCCCCATTTCTGAAAAGGTGCATCTACAGTAACATGTTGCAAAGGGAAATCGACCTTTTTCACCCGTCCTGCATCCTTTTGGCAGATTACACATTTGTGGGACAACGTATGGGCCTCTTTAAACAAGGTAGACCAATAATATCCATCCCTTATCACTTTGTGGGTAGTATTATCTCCACTGAAGTGACCACTGGATTCACCGGCATGAAGTTCAACGAACACTCTTTCAAATTCTTCCTTTTCTAAACAATGCAGAAAAACACCATCAAAGTTCTTTGAAAATAAAAAAAAAATTGATTAACTGGAAAGATGTAGATTTATGCCTAAGTGATATTCTGTTTTTAGGATCAAGATTGTGGGGAGAAGATTCATGCGTTAGATAAAATATAATGTTCTCATACCAATAATTGGGAGTAGCTTGTGCACAATGGATCTGTTCTTCATTATGTTGATTTACAGTTTGGTGTTTATTTGACTTTCTTGGTCTTCAACTAAATCAACCACTAGTTTACACAGGCCTTGAACTCTAACAATTTGTGCAGGAGTTATTTCAAGGTCATATTCCTGTAGCGATGTCATCCAATTTTCCCTTTTATCACCCAGCTCTTTTTGTACTAACAGGTTTCTCACAGCTGGGTAAGGAACAACAACTTTGGTTATGGATTTTAGCAGGTAAGACCGAAAGTGTTTCACTGTATTAAAAACAACATATGCCTGCTGATATACTGTTGTATAATTAAGTTCTTCTCCTTTAAAAGATGAGCTCATGAAGACAATGGGTATCTCATTTCTTTCAACGTTTTTCTGTGTAAGTACAACAACATAAGATCGGTCAGATGAAAAAGTTTACAGAGTGAAATCTTGAGAAAAAAGGGACTCATCAAAGAAGGGGATTCTATTATTGCTTTTCTAATTGAATCGAAAGCCTGACTTTCTTGTGATGTAGGGGTGGACAGTTTCAAAATTTGTTTGCAATATACTGTCCGATAAGTGACCAAAAACAAGAGGAGATGAGTCCTCCACTTCTGGTACCTCTTCCTCAACTGTATCATCATAATTTTCAAGAGGAACAGAAACAAAATTATCATGTGCTTCTAAGATGGTTTGCAAATCATATTGTAAAATTTTGAAATTTAGACCTTCTGTGGTCAAGTTTGGCTGGTTTGGAGGAAAGGGTTTTCTAAAAGGAGGTTTGAAACTCCCTTTTCTTATGGATACCTCCTTGGCTGATATTTTCAAGACAACGACTTGATTGGACAGTTTCTAGAAAGCTTTTTGCAATCTCTCCAAGTCTAAAGTTTCTTGTTGGTTTTTTGTCTGAGGAGGCCTTGTGAGAATTTCTATTTTCTTCTTAGAGGAGGAAGATGTTTCAAATTCACTATTAATATTATCTTTTAAGCTAATAATATATTTCTCAATTTGGCTTGCCTCCTCAAAGGCTTCTAACAAAGTGTTCTTATTGGACCTTTTGACCCATATTTCTATGTTATTGTGCAGGGCTTTAGCACAATATGCAACAATTAAACTTTCTTCGGGCATCAAATCTACAAGGATTTTCTTTTTTAATGTAAGAAATATTTGGTTAAAGTCTTTCAATTTTTCTTTAAGGTTCATTTTTAAACTGGAGAGTTCCATAACCAAGACTTCCAAAGATTTATCATCTCCAAATTTTTCCAGAAAACAAGTTTCGAACTTGTCCCAAGAGATGATGGTCTGGGGCTATTGAGCGAAATACCATGTGGAGGCATTTCCCTCAAAAGTATAAGGAAATAATCTGCATACTACATCATCATGTTCAATGCTCTAGAGTATAACGACCAACATAAATTTCTTGATGTGATCCTCAAATGATTGCTTCAAATCTGGATCAAATTTAGGCAGCCATTTCTCTGGATGTTTAGGTAATGGGTGTTGGGGTCCAGGTATGGCCACAACATCTTGATCGAGTGAGGGTATGGCAGGATTATTTTGGTTTTCCATGGGAGTTGGTGGTGTCGAAGGTTGAGATGGTTAAAATGAAGAACTTCCTTCGTCTGAAGACTCTCCTCCTAAAGAATATGGAGAAGAACCAGGTGGGGATGGTGGGATACCAGATTCTCTAGCTCCTGGGATAAACGTTTCAGCGGGATTAGAGGTGTTTCCACCTAAAGGGTTTTTGGGCAGACCAGTGCCTTGAATTTGTTCTTGGATATTCGTGAAATCAAGGGGTTGATTAAGTGGCCTACCAGGTTGTCTGATATGGGCTAAGGCACTATGAATTCTTATTAGTGATTGGCGGACAATTTCTTGGATGTCAATCCCTTGAGGAACTGGTGTCATTGGTTCAACGGGAATATCAGGGTTATCGTTTGAGGTAGTTGTTGTTACAAGTGTAACATTATTGTCTGAGCGAATACACTTTACGATAGGAGTGGGAGTGTGTGGGGGAGGATTCTTGCGACCTCCACATGCCATCAATTAAATTTAGGCCCTCCTTCTAGCGCCATTTGTTGATGGGCGTATTTGACACACCGTCAACTGGAAGGTCAAATCCAGAACGAGGTTGTCTAAATAACCCAAACCGTTTGGAATGAAATGACCCAACGAGTTCAATGGCTACGTTAGCCAACTAAAGTCCTAAAAATAATAAAAGAAAATAAACTAATCTATAAAGCTATGATACTAATAATATAATAATTACAAAAGTTCAAATAGAAACGCGAATATGTGCATATGATTATAAAAAAATTATGTACACCGTACAATATTTACTTGACATCTTGCGAAACAAATGTTTTTGAAATTGTTTATTGAAGAGATAAATAAATCACATACATTTTTTTGTTTCTTTTGAATGTCTAAAGATCTAAAACTAACAAATGCTAATCAAATATAATTGAAATAAGAATACGTAAACAATCAAAAGATAATTCATGTTGTTCTTATTTTATTAACAAAATGTTTTAAATAAATAACATGTAAACTAACTTGTAACTAATCAACTAAACTAAATTTATCCTCCTATGCAATTTCAAGACTCCTGAATGTCCATCCTATGAGGGAAACCTGTAAAAGAACAATGCTAATGCTCCTAGAATAAACTCAAAGATGCATTGGAGCGAGTATATAACAACAAAATGATAAATATACAAATCTAGTGATCTTATAATAATGAAAACTTATAAAAAGAGGAAACTCAATACAAAACATTCATATAATCAATCATTCAATATCTGGCATAAATCAACAATATTTAAATGGTAGATTGATCACAGATGTAATATGGAACAACAAATTACAGACATAATTACAATACTTAACAATATGAAATACCATACAATAACCAGACTAAAGCTACATCAAACGTAATAACATTTCATAAGATAGAGGCAAAACACATAATGGGGTAAGCGTCACACAGGTCTAAAGCCAAGTAGTGAACAAATTTTCCATATTAGTCTTCAATATCATATGTCCATAATGTATCCCAGCCAAATATGTCTTTACTACTAAGAGTGAGCAATATTTAAACTAGCTTAGGATTCACATACTCTTATCATGCAAGATAGAGTGCAATCCCCCCAAAATAGATAGTATTACAAAATAGTGAAACTAGAAACGATTCATGTATGAGTTGGTTGGTCAAAATAAATCAAAGTTTTATCAACATAAAATAAAGAAACTACTAAATACTAGAGCGTATGATCCAAGGTGTTTTCTCCATGTAATCAACATCATAATCATCAACTTCCTGTAGATAGAAAAACAAATTTGATATTCAGAAAATAATGCTAACTAATATTCAGAAATAAACTGGCTACATATTCATAGATTATGTAGCTAGTCTTATTATTAACAAAGGAAATCAAAATTTCATCTCCCTATTTTTATTTTTCATAATAGAATGAAATGAAATCAAACAAAATCATTTTTACCATTAGAAATTAGCAAAAGAAGGATCAAACAATTCTAAATTTATGATGGCTTTGAAACTGGTTGTATTTTTTATGATTATATTACCGGATCTCTTGGGTATTTTATTTTACCTTTCTATTTGTGCTTTCAACTCTTGGTTCTCTCGTTCTAGTAGACAATTCTGAGTAGCTAGACATTTTACTTGAGCCTGTAACAACAAAATATCCCTGTAATAGTGTTCTTTCCAATCTAGGAAACTATCACAATGTACTGGTGCAATGGAAGATTGATGTGGAATGTAGTCAACAATGGGTATTTCGTGCTTCCCTATGGCTTGTTTCAAGTCATGAATAATGCCAACAAAACCTTATTTTCCCTTGAGACACGAGGGTAATCTAGACACAAATTCATACTGTTCAACTTGGGCAGTAGTTTCGTTCCCGGGACATTGGCTGTCCGGATCTTCCTGAGCCAAGAAATCATTTACCTCTTGATATGAACAAGGATCATTGACCTCGATCTTAGAGATCAAGCTCAAATGATCCTTTTTTCGATTCCTTAAATTCCTAGAAATCAATTGACCAAACCACTTATTCCTAAAATTTAAATGTGAGCTCTATTGTTTCTTACCCTTACAAATTTTCTTTGTGATAGGTTTATCATTATTATTCATATTATATTCATTTGTAAGCATAGGGGGATATTTTCCTTTTAATTTTCCCACTACCTGTTCCAACGATTTTTGGGGCGAAAACATACATGGTAATTCTTTAACCACTGGGGTTTCCAAAGAAATAGACACAGATTCATTAAATTCACAACCATCAGGTGAATTGAAACCCTGACTTTTGGTCACGGGACTGTCCAAATTGGGGTTTACATTTAAAGGCAGGTTGACTGTATTGTCGGCCTGGGAAAAACCATTTCAGCTCAAGAAACTCTCCCAATTGTCCCCGGTTTGTGATAGATGTGATAGCAACAATATTTTAATGAGCCTGTGATGAAAAAGACTCGACAAAGAGTTCATGCTCTGTCGGTTATAGAATTTTGAAATTTTATAAAGGCTCATTAACAAGTAGAACAACATGTTCAAATCAAATCCTATGAATAACATGAGCAGACGGATGTGGTATAAAAATACCAAACCATACCAGCCTTCACATGTGATAAACTGTTTCAAAATTAAAACAAGGTTGTGTCATCTAGGTTTCAGAAAAGTAATGGGAATACCTTTAGGGAAGCAAGTGGGTTTGAGGGAGACCATGAACAAGCTCCCTGGAACATCCTCCATTTTGGAATTCTTAAACCACTTTTCTCCTTCCAGCGAGAGTCCCGTCGCTCGAGCTATGAAATATTATGTTACTTCCAATTGCATATCCTCAACCTTGGCCCTAAAACCATCAAATTTCCGTGCAAAGGCTTGCACGACCGTGAGGCTGTAGCCTTCAAAATTCCTGAGGAAGATATCCCAACCGTGAGCCTTCAGGTCATCTATGGCATCATCATGGGAAAGAAGGACTTGGAAACCATTCGGCTCAATTCAAACCACAGGGGCCATGGCCACTGTGCAATAGAAAAAAAATATATCACAGGTGGTAGGTTTCTACTCCCAACAAACGAGTAGCAGAAAGAGATCCGTGAAAACTAAAATGGCCCGACAACTAGGAATTTTGGAGACTTTCATGACGCAATTACTTAAGTTTAGAGATACAGGGAACTAAAGGGTGTGCATATCTAAGAGAAATTTCCCAAAATGATTATCAAACCCTTGATTACCATCGAATGCCAATTCGAACAATGAATGATTTCATTAATGCGCAGGACATCAGGGTGAGGTGTATTCTCGGGTACAACCAACCAATACCAAGCGACATGAAGGTTGATATGACTATTGAGAGCATAAGATCCATATCGAATGTTAACCCACTGTTTTGTGCATTCATACAATTCAAATATTACAACCAAATGATCAATCAAGGAACCAATTAAGTCATGATATCCATAAAACATAAATATTGTGGTGGTAATTTAATCAACGAATTCATAAAACTTGAAGCTTAGCAATATATGAGTACCTTCAAAGTGAAATTTTCTTAGGTAGAAGATATAACGATAAATCCCAAACCAAGTTTTTATTTAAATTCATGCTTATAGTCATGAATTTTAAAACAAAACAAGTGAAAATTCAAACACAAAACTCAATAAGATAAGTTTAACCCAATCATCACCTTGAAGTCCAAAAAAAACACGAATGTTCATAAATTTAAGGAGGTGGAAGATACATAAAGGTGTAATCCCTTTGTGGTGATTTTAATGTGATAATAATCAACAGAATTGGTGGCTGCCAATATGGGGACAAGGAAAAAAAATCCTCTTATCAATGAAAAATCCTTATTAAATTCAACATGGAACCAAAAGATAGGAAGTCAAGAGGAAATAAGGGGAAAATGAAGTGAAAAAAATCCTAACAACAATAAAAAATTTCTTTCAATTGAATGAATGAAAAATGGGAAAATAGAACACAAATTTAAGAGGAAATAAAAAAAGAAGAAGGAAAATTTCTCTTAAAAATTGAACTCTGCGTTAGAAATGAAAGAGGATAAAAAAGCAGTAATTGTGAAAAAAATATAAATGAAAATTTTGTCGACAATGAAAATACTCACTTTAGAACTCAAAAACCCAAGGAACTAATCTCACTCAATGATAAGCATGGATTATGTTGAATTTTGAAATCCACGAGATGGTCTCAACTAACACATATATGGCAAATGATGCTAAAGAGAGCACATTTATGGTTTATAAACTCCATAAATCCCGTTGGATTATATCGTGGAGATTTCAACATGGTGGATTCCCATGATTATAAAAAATGCATATTTCTAGAAAGTCTCTCATGAAGAGAAAATAGCTTAGAATTCCCTTAATTCTAGATTAGGGTTGTATCATTCCAATAAATTTAGAGGAAAGGAGTCACTTCAGCTATGGTTTACAAGTCCCAACTTTCATAAGTGTAGTGAAAAATTTATTTTAGGGATTGGCTAGGCCATATTTTATGAAAATAATACATTCTTTTTTAACTATGGAGGAGCTTAACTAATCTTTGACACCCTTTCAAATTTGATGAAATTAAAATTGCATAGAGAGATTAATTGTGAGTAATACTTCTTTAAAGAATTAGCTTATAAGGAATGTCCAAAGAAGATATATATTATCAAATAACCTAATGAAAAGCTAACTAATTAGGAGGGTATTGATGGGTAATTTGTATCCCACTACCAAATGGTTTTTTAATCAAGGGTTCATAGAAGAATGAGGAGTGGTCATGCAAACTTGCTTGGGCATGGTCTTTCACAAATTCTCTAAATCTTAGACAAGGATGCGTGATAATTTGTTGACTTTGGAAGAGTTGGTAGTTTCCTTTTCAAATATGTATAAGGATAAGTCATCTAGATTAGACATAAAAAAGTTGTGAATATTATAACACAACTTGGGAATTTGTTGAGATAGATCTCCTTTAGAAGAAGACATTATAAAGGAATCTTGAGGGGACCTCATAAAAAAATGGAATCATATATTTCATCCCCAATCCTAGGAAACCTGAAACTATAATTAGTTGGAGATCAATCACCCTCCACAATGATTCTAGTGAAATCCTTATCCATGTGAGTCAAACACATCCACTCCAAAAGAGTTTGTCTAGAACATACAAGCTTCACTAGGGGGGAATTTATTCTAGATGATATCATCATGATATTTGAAGTAACACATTGGGATAGATTCTCAAGATATGACACATTGTTCATCAAAATAGAATTTGAGGCATCCTATGATAGGGTCAACTAGCCTTTCAATTTGGAAATGAGTAAGGCTTTAGGATTTGGACCCCTTTTCCTTGTCATTGAAGTAGTGTGCATATCCATCAACATATGTAAATACAATGAAGTGGGGACATTTTAATCTATTTTTCAACATCACTCGTTTATTCTTGCTTTATGTAATGCTAGTTGAGAATTTGAGGTACCAAATATCTCATAGGGTGGTTCAATATTTAATCATTTGAATTCTTTTCCCTAAATAAGAAGTTGGGAGTTCAACATCCTCAAGCTCAAATCATTTCTCAAGAAAATGATGAATTAGATGGAGGATGGATTCAATTTCTCCACAAGAATGCCATTAGGTCCATTGTAGCCTAAAAGGCTCAACCCAATAAATCGATAAGTTATAATGTTACTCAAAATTTCAACAACCCACAACCTAAAATGTTGAGAAGGAGATGTTGTGGCACTACTAAAAAAATGCCTTGGATATTGTAATATGAGAGAAAATTTCCACCCCCTATAGCATATAGATTTTTCACTTTATAAATCACATTTTCCTACTCACTAAGGAGGTCAAAATGTGACCCTCTTATGTGTTGTGTCCATGTGTGACTAGCTTAGTGATTACACAATATATCTATATTGTCCTCTTGTTCTGGGCCACCTTGTTTGAGCCCCCTTACCTTAGCCTAGATGTACGACCTCTTAGGGACGTCTAGTACTTAGGAAGGGTCTTTAATATAATTAATATAATATATATATTAATTATTATAATTAATTAATAGGGACGTCTAGTACTTAGGAAGGGTCTTTAATATAATTAATATGTCTTTGATATAATTAATATATAATATATAAATATAATAAAACAAATAAAAAAAATACAATAAAAAAAAACATAAGAACTAAAACAAAAGAACTAAAACCAAATTTCAATATTGAACTCGCACCCATTCATGAGACGTAGCAGAGTAGAAGCTAGTGTCGAGAAGCCAATGTAGAGGATACTAGGGCACACTGCGACTCGTGAGCTGGAGGGAATGTCGAAGAAGGAAGGAGACAAAGAATTAGGAAGGGAAATGGGTGAGAGAGATTAAAAGCAGGGTTGTGAAGGAGAGAGAGCTCGAGGAGGGCACCGGTTGGGAGAGAGATCTCGAGGGAAGGGTTAGAAAGGAGACACATCTTGCGAAGGGAACTGGGAGAGAGAGCTTGAGGGGAATGTAGGGCGAAGAGAATGGTAAGTTGTTGAATTTTATTCTCTGTATTCTCATTTTTTATAGCATTTCCATGTAGTCTCATGGATACCAAGAAGCAAAACTATCCATGCTTCACACTATTATCCCTAATTTTAAGTGAATAACTACCTAAAAAAGGATGACAATAAGAAAATGGATGAAAATTGTAGGCTAGAATGAGGGCCCAATTCTTCTTATGCTCTATTTGCATTGCCTATGCCTAGCCAACAAGAGCACAAGAAAACCTAATTCTATTGTAGAACCTTTAAAAATTTGGTAACGGGGTAGATTAATCCCCCTTTCATTAGAATCTAAGCATTGGCCCATAACCAAAAGTGAATTTCCTACTACATTAATCCATCAGTTACACCTACTCTTGATAAAATATACAAATATAACCATCCCTTCAATGACCAAGTTCCACCTAGGTGGTTCTTCCTATCCTCCCAATATCTCCCTTCATTTCATGGTAAGAATGCATGACTAACAACTAAGTAGGAATTAACTCAAATATGATTTCTGGAAGGTTTTCTAGTTCTAAGGTTTATGGACACAACTTTCATCTCTATTTAAGAATTTCAAACATAAATATCTCAATTACTCAAAGCATGTGGTTGCACCAAGATTAACATGACTAAAAAAAATTGTGTACAATATTTCGCACTCTGATACAACTATAAAACTGTGGTGGAGGATAGTTCACATCATTCATTGACACTCGATTATCCTGATTTTGATTCTAATTATGATTTTGATTTTGGCCCTACTTTTTTATGCCCACCGAAGTATACTATGAACATATTCTTTTAAAATCTCTTAGAAGGTGAAAATATTTTATGACATTCCTCGGTACAATGAGTGTTTACCCTGGAAAAGTCACAATATACTACTATTGTAGTATTATTGTACTTCTATAATAGAAAGAAAAGATGCAGGTCATGCCCCAAGTTCCTACATATCTCACAAAGTATTGCAAATAATCTACCTAATATACTTCCCAAGAGCAGGTTAGTTACAACATGTGAAGCAAAATCCCCAATTGGATATATGATAGAATCCAATATTTCCAACAAACTATGCCAAGGGGAGAGGACCAACACAATGCTAAGCCAACCCCATGCATACAAATTCCAAGAGAGAATGGTATAGAATAGTTAGAAGGACTAGGGTGGCTAACTAAGTGAATTGTGTTGTGTTTCATCCATCAAATGACCAAGTGCACCATGGTAATTTCTCTTTAGGAGACCCAAATGAGTGGAAATGAGTTTCTACCCATAGGTTTGATGACCAAAGCCAAGTTCACCAAATTCAACAACACAATAACAATTAGTTCAAGAGAGAACCCATCAATGGCGGCACAACATTAGAAGGGATAAGATAAAGGATCAACATAGAAGAGGAAGGTTTCTCTCATGAATGACACAAGTTCCCAAGGAATGTGATTGCATTTCAAGTCATTTTGAGAGGGGTCGAGGTACAATGCCCAACTATATCCCATCATGGGATGTAATTTCCCACTGAGTCATCATGGGTGTGAATTAACTTGGCATGTAGTTGGGTTTCACAAGTGTAAATCAATTTTGAGTGCAGTTTCACTTTCTCCCTAATTTTGAGGCAACCTATGAGGTAAGAGTGGGTCTAAGGGGAATCTAGAGGTACATAACCCAATGCTTGCATCACAGTGAATGACTTGATGGTTTTTTTTATGTTGACCTAGGTTCAATAGGAGGAGTAATTTTGGTAGGTTGAGGAAGGATATCTTGTCTTAAAGAAGTGTTAATTTGAGATGCATCATCTTGTTTAGGAGAAGTGCACTGTCAAGTCGTAGTAACCTGGACCAAGGAAGATCATGAGCCTTGTTGGGAAGAAGAAGAGTTCTTCTGTCAAAGGACCAATTATCCCATCTTTTAAGGAAATGACTAATTAAAATCTGGGAAGGGTCATTCTTTGCCATATAATATATATCTAATAAAAAATAAATATCATCGATGTGAAATAAACATAGAATCTCAATTTTAAATACTATTAAATAGACATGAAATTGATCTATTTGAAACAGATGTGAAATTGATAAATTTGAAATAGACATGAAATTGATCTATTTGAAATAGATCAATTGTGATCTTGGAAATGTCCTCTATTCACTCTTCAACTTCTTCCTAATCGTTCGGTGTATATTTCTTAGGGAAAGTTTAGAAAAGGTGACCATACATATGAAGGATGGAGCACCAAAAAGGAATCATGTTTTCTCATCAATATCCAACATCGATCAAACCAGGAGGTCATCCATCAAACTATGTGACACATGCCTCCAAATGCGCAAACAAGTTGACCACTCCAATATTTGTAACGTGGCATGGCATGAGAGGTCCATGTGCATGAAGAATATCCCCAAACTGCCTATGCCATTTTGACCAATGCCTTATGAGTTGTAAGATTGCATCGAGAGTTGTGAATGAACTCAGGAGTTGTGAAGATACCTTGGGAGTTGTGAAAATTACAAATTTCATAATGAATCACATGCAATGTCCACTTAGCCACAATGTCCATTCACCATTAATCCGACCAATATGTAATCGCAGCCTTTGAATAATGGATTTTCCCATTTGTCCTTTTTGGATGGAGTGAGTCAAGGTAATTAAAAAATTTGTTCTTTTTTGGATGGAGTGAGTCAAGGTAATAGAAAAAAACAATAATGGACAACAACAACAACATCACTTATCCCATTGTCAATAAATCACACTCATGCTTTAGCCTTTACAATTTTGTATCCATCGATGGGTTACAAATCAATAACAACTCTCTTATTTGTTACTTAACAATGTACTTTACTCTCAATTGCTCACTCCCTTTTGACATGTATAGGACACCTTTACCTTTCTACAATTTCTTCTCCTTGGGTTGAGGAATCACATCCTCCACCTTAGACACCTCGATTCTCTCTTCCCTAGTTGTGAATTCCATTTGTATTATCAATGTTATTAGGGTCCACTTAAGTGTTCAACATAGGCATTGTAGTCTAGTATTGGCATATTTATGCATTTGAAATAATATTCATATTTCCGACGAGGGTAGTCTTTTCGGTGAGTTAAATTTCCACCTTTCTTGTTCATTTTTTCCAGAAATACCATCATTTGGGTTGTCTTTAAATTGTCCAAAAACTCTTAGGGTAAAGTTACATGAGAAAAATTCCCAACATAGAAGTGGAATCCTAATTTTTTGCATAGATCCTATTGAGTTTGGGTTAAATTTTCACTGGAAAAAAATAGATGATATGAGTGCCCCTTATCCCACTCTAACCATTTCAAGTCCAAAGCTCAAAAATATGGGAAAAACTAGACAGGGAGAGTCATAGAACATGAATTTGTAAGAAACTAAAAATATCTCAAAATGCTTTGTCTTTCTTGGTGTTGATGTCATTTGACTCCAAACATGCCCCTATAATGCCCAGATAGTATACCAATAGTAATAGAGAATAATACAATTGTGAAAGAGTAACACCGCGATAATCATTATGAGCTTATTGTGATACTAATAGGATACTAGTGATGAACTAGTGTTACATATTGATTGACTGACCGTTTCTGTCATTAATGGATTTATAGGACGTACAAGAAAATAGGTATTTTTTAGATCTATCTTCATTGAGTGAGGGAAGTTCAAGTAGAATAGAGGAAAGTGAGACGTCTAGTAGGTCTAACAGGTAGAGATCAACTACAGGTGAGAAGATCAGAAGAAAATTCCATAGACGCATGGAATTTTTTCTTGTGAAAGGGGGATCATGTTCTTATGATCATGAGAGCATAGACGACATTGAGGTTCCCTTGAGGTACAAACCTATAGTGAAACAATGGGTACCCAAGGATATTCCTGAAATAAACACTGATTTTTGTGTAAACGAAAGGATATACCGGATTGTTCCATCGTCATTACATGGTTTGGGGCTATTTTCCATGGATGGCATAAAGGTATGTTATGATGGATTAACTGAATTGATGGAGTACGTCAGTCTCTGTTATATCTACAAATATTGGATACAAATAGTCTAATATACAAAAAGTATGTGAAGATATGGCTTGGTTGCAAATTATATACAACTAAAAGACAATGATCAAAATAAAGGAGCAACTATCTACATTGATGGAAGGCCAAAATAAACAGGGAATATTGTAGGGTTTATAAACAGTACATGACCCACGACCACAAATAAGCGACCCAATTATGTATTTGAGGGGCGTGAAGGAAACCGTGTATTTGCATGTGCAATAAAATCAATAGTCACAGGGGAATATTTATTGATTGATTACAATTTGAATCAAATAGATACAAATGTTTCTATTATGGGGGCGGTACATATACTAATTTACCCAACCTGTAAACAACGACTCTCATATTTTATGATTTTCATTATGTTCTTTACGGTGTTAATCCATTTGGAGAGCTTCGATCCATTTAGTACTCACTGTGTCCTATTTTTGTTATCAACATTTGAATTTCTCATAAATTTGAATTTATTTCTCATGACAATGATCACGGTTTTAATTTTACTGTAATGTGGCAGGATGATCGTGGTAAATCAAAAGTGGCCTCAGAAAAGGTAAATGAACAATGATTTTTGAATTGCATTTAATGTGCATTTTATTTTTGTGGCGATCAATTATTTTATTTGTTTACATAATTGAATTATCATTTATTTTGTCGAATATGTAGTCTTCGGGACATGATGCTGATGATGATTCACTCGGCTAAAGGGATATGTATGAATCCCCCGACCCTATGGTTTTAATAAGAAAAAAGATCAATAAAGGAAACAAGGAACTAGCTCACTTGTTAGATATTCTAGATCAAACTCCCGAGGTTGAAGAAAGGATCAGAGAAGTTATGAAAAGGATTAAGACATATAAGGTAATAACCATAATTTCAAGTGGTTTTATTTTATGTCATAAGATCAATTATGAAAGCTTGATTTTTAAATTTTACATTATATAAACAGAAAAATGTTTCTTTCTTATATAGATATTTTTGGATCATGCTGGCACTGACATGCATGGTGTCGGTAGTAGTGGCATTGCATAGACGCCACAGGGTCCCAACATAGGCCCTCGTATAGCTTCCAGGATGAAACTATTCAGATCTCCACCTTCCACACCATTAGGTGGGAGCCATGACACTCACATCGAGGAAGCGACCACACAGGTAGGCTCTGGAGTTGGTGACGGAGATGAGGTCAATGATTTGAAAAACTATATTGTTTATTTTCCTAAAGAAAGACTTGTGACTAGCACAGGGACCCTCAATGGCACCTTTATGGTCAATGAAGAAGGGATTCCATTAAAGAAGGTTAAAGTCCCAGGTAATTTTTAAATTTTTTTTTTCCATGTTCTCTATGTAGACAAATATAAATCATCTAAATTATTATTTTTAAATTAATAATCATATAATAATTTTGTGTGTAGGGAAGAATGATTTTTATAGGTCCTTGGAGAATAAGGCTTTTCTGATTTTTGGGCCCACCATATGTGAGAGGTGGAATTACCAGAATTCCAACCTCAAAAAAGAATTGATGGATTATCTAGAAAGCCTTTTTGGTGTAGATACATTTAATAAGACCTTGGTCACCGCCAAAACTGGACAATATTTAAAATATACACGAGAAACATATAGGAATCACTTGAAACAAAATGATAAGTACGAGTTTCCTCTGATGATTCCAGAGAGGGAGTGGAAGGCCCTCATTGAGGACACAAAAGAGAAGAAATTTACATATGAAGGAAAAACACCCTTTGGTTCCAGAAGGTAAATTACAATTTCAATTGAATATCTTCAATTTTTTTTAGATGTAAATAAAATTGTGGTATATATTAACATACATGGAAATTTTGATGATAGGATGACAGACACGTTAAAGGCCACAAAATCAAGGCTTGCCAAATGTGGCTAGCACAGGCTAGGCTAGGGCGACTACTTGAAGTTGCAGTCACGAATTGTAAGTACCTAAATATCTCATTTGTATCGCCTTAAAACTTTTAGGTAATGACAACAAATAACATAAAAAATACATAATCTTATGCAATGTAGGGTGATGAGGTTGGTACTGAAACCACAGAGGAAGACCTAAATCTTGGTTACAAGTACGACTATAAAGCGATAGTTGAACACCAAAAAATCTTGGGGCAGATACTGAGAACCACTTTGCAAGATAAGGTAAATAAAATTCAATCCACGTTAACCTTTATTATTAAAAGAATACAATCATGTTGGATATTATTAATATTTACACCTTTGTTTTAATCAGGGGAGAAACACTGTCAACGAACACACTAGTATTGGAGAGTAGTGCCTTGATATCAGTTTTCAACCAAAAGATGGTTATGATCCCATTTAGTCCCAATTTTCCACAGGGGTGCAACCCCACGCTGGTGCTATGACTGAGCTAGCACATGATGGTAATATGACTGTATTTTAATCATATACTTAATAATTTTGTACTTATACATTTTTTACTTCTATTTTTTTTACTTATACATTTATGATTGTCCTTATAAAGTTTGTGGTCTTAATGGAAGAGAATGTTGTACTTGAGGCTCGTACAATTGAAGAGGAGCACGCGGGGGCAACCATTCCAATGGTGCCGACCAATGCACTAGGTAAATAATGACATTGCATGTGTTTTTTTTTAATATTACTGAACTAGTTCAATGACATTTAAAAATTGGCCATTTAAATTTTGTATTTTTTTCTTTTGTAGGTGATGCCTCATCATAGCGGCCTCCATTACACCGTGAGTAACCCACAACTAGGCATGCTCTGCGTGATCGGATGCAATCACAATTAAATTTTGAAATCACCGAGAGAACGAAGACATAGATATTGATGAAATGATTAGGAACTATAGAGCTAAGAAGAAGAGGCCGGATAAAAGTACTAAATGATGATGTACATGAATATTTTAATAATTATTTAATATAAAATCTATTTTCACCATATTCCACTCAATTCAAATGGATCAAGGAAACATTTTATTTCATTGTAAACAATTGTG